>BQNB010010648.1:6730-83450 GCA_026074375.1 Tanacetum coccineum
TTATTGTGATATGAAATAAATATACACAATTGTCTTTATAACAACGTGTTAACATTAAAGATTCACTAACGAGGAAAGATCCGGAGGTCGGGAAGAAAAGAATAAGTAGAAAGCCATATTTATTAGATTAAAGAGAAAAGGTAGAGAGGGAAAGATGTGTGTGTTTTCTAGAAAGAGAAACACACTCTTTATGATACAAATGATTTCCTCACTCCTTCATGAAAGTATGGAGGGGCAGGGCCGGCTTTGAGGGTGTGCAAGGTGGGCGACCGCACAGGGCCCAAAAAATTTTAGGGGCACCAAAATTTATCCCGTTAACAATTATATGCATTATTTCTTAAAAACGATGACACTTTATATATAACGTTTCTTATCGCAGGGCCTCATTATGTAATTTTGCTCAGGGCCTTTAAAATTTTCTTAAATTTAGGGACGGCCCTGCTCAAAGTATTACCACTCTGATCCCTAACGATCTCCATACCAAGTACATTTCTTTTTGCTTTATCCAGCAAACCCTTGGTAGCCCAGATCTCAGCCTTGCATCCGCAAGAAAAAAACCATATCATCTATATAGAGAAATAGATGTATGAACATACATGGTGTATACTCCTAGTAAAAGCCATTGCTGTCGTCACTGTATTTCCTGCAACCGTTGCTAAGCACATACACATCTGACTGAGCATCCATATCATCTTTTAATCCAGCCTTCCACTTGGAAATTACCTCACAAGCAACTGTATTATTGAAAGTCAATGACTCATGTGCATAAATCTTCTCCACTGCAGCAACTGCAAAAGCAGCCTCATTACTGTCTTCTCTATACCTGAATAGTTCACATGCTAAGTGTTGATCCCTATCACGTGCTAACTGATAGTCTATCAAATCTTGAGTTTGTACTTCTTGTAAACCAGCTCCTTGATCGACATTCTCCTGAGGTTCCACCTCAAATGTATGATCCCCTAGCGGTTCCACCTCAAACTCAAATCCATGCAACACCTGCATTGAACCCGTACCTACACCAGAACCAATGAAAGTTTTCTTGTATTCCCCACTCTCATTGAAACCCATATTCCTGTAAAGCACTACCTTTGAAGTAACGTCATCTAACCTCCAAAGCTTATTACCCACTATACTTTTGTGGTATCCTAGGAATATGCACTTGACCTTAACCGGTTCAAGCATCCCTTGCTTAATACTAGCAAGCCAACCAAAAAACCCCAACATATCTATAGGCTTCTTGAATCCAATCGCTGATGATGGTGACCTATTCACTAGATATGTAGACCTGGTTGTATCCTCTGCCCAAAAAACCTTGGACAGACCAGACTGAATCAGAAAACAACGTACCTTAGCAAAGAGTGTCACGTTTGTCTCATCAACCAACCCATTCTGCTGCTGTATCCCTGCAACACCCAAATGTTTGGCGACCCCACTCTTCATACATTGTTGTGTAGACCTCTGATTACAAGAATCAAGAACATTACCCGTCTTGATCTTCCACCCAGTCTGATATTCCTTTTCCTGCTCCTTTACCAAGCAGTCCGTGTTTGTCTTCTCTTCAGGTTGCTTGTCCTCCAACCGTCTTTGAGCCACTGCAGTATCATCGTTACTAACCTGAAAAACCTCAGCTTCACGATCCCCTTGAGCTCCCTACAGTTCCACCTCAAACCAAACACATTTTTCATCATGTACTCCATGGACTTTTATGATTTCAACACAGGATCCTTAGATGTTTGAACCCAACTTGTTTTAAACCTTCATGCTTTTGTACAATATTCCCATCGAGCTTTTCGATGTTTAACCTAGTATTCATACTAGCCATTCTTTTAACCCTTTGCTAACCGTTTAACCTTTTGTGAATTTACCTACACAAAACACGATCTAGCAAAGTAACCTGTTTGTAAAAAACCCTTGCTTTATCGATATAACCCTAAGAATAAACCTTCTTAGAAATCGATCAAACCAAGAAACCCTTCAAAAAGCAAAACCCGTTCTTACTCAAATATTGATTGAACTGTGGGCATAAAACCGTCTAACAAATCGACAACCCTTGAATCAAGAAAGTATCCTACCTTTTTGAAGTAACCATGTCCGACTTTAACTAAGCAAACAAAATCTTGTAACCAAGAAACCTTGCAACCTGACAAGTCTTGACTTATTCTCCGACCCTTTGTTTATTCTGATAACCTTGTGATATAAACCTCACAACATCGAATCAAACAAAGTACCTTGTGCGATGACTCCCTTAAGTCTTCTACACCTTGTCGCGGACCCGGACAATCGAAGAACTCAAGAACCTTTACCTGTCGATACCCACCTGCTGCAACCTTGTCGTTCAACAACCTGAACACCAAGAAATCCAACAACCCGGTTTCTAGAGCTAACTTGAATCAAGACACTACTCCAACCAATTACTTAATACCAGAAACCATTTAAGAAATCTTTTGAGTCGAATATACCCTAGCAAACCTGAAACTTGAAACCCAAGTAACAAAGTAATCGACAAAATCCTTGATGATAGAAAAACCCTAACCGAAAAACCTTGAACAAATAAATCAAAGAAAACCATTTGATGAAACCCTTGCTCAAATCGATCAAACTTCACCACCAAGTAACCTTCTTTAAACCAAAACCTTGAAGTTGAAACTTCTTGCAAAACCTTGTCACCTTTGAAGCTCAAAACCGAAACTCCAAGAACCTTGTGACAAAGAAAAGATTTCCTATCACCCAAGGAGAATCGATCCGCCTCCTTGCAAGAAAACTTCAAGAACCTTGTTGCCCAAGTAATCTTGACTTTTAAACCTAGAAACCTTCCTTGTAATCTACACAACGATAGCCAAATATTAACCGAAAAACGACAAAGAACACAACCACCATACCGTAAACTTCGAAATCTTATATATCCTTCCTGGAAGATCCTATGCAAGATCCCTCCGGTGAGATCCTAGATCTATTGTCTATACAAGCCTACCGTTTTAAAATTACCCCCCCCCCAAATAATCCAACGTTAACGAACCCGCAACGCCAATTCTCCCACGGCTGCGCAGTAACCGATGAATCAAACCCGGTTCACTCGTTTCTCTTGTTTCGGCTCTCTCCACGTTGTGTGATTTGTTCTTCTTGAACCTGGATGTGATACCAATTGTTTCTTCTTGACGTCAAAAACCCTCAACACCAAGAACTTTTATTTTTGAGAACCTGGTAGCCCAAACAGAATAGAACCCTCATGTTCCTTCCAGGAAAACGAGCAACAAAGACCTTTTCTTGATCGATCCTAGTTAACCAGAGAACCCGCGAACCTGAGCTTTGATACCACTTTTAGGATTCGATCACCCTACAACCTGGTTACTAGTGCGGAATAAATCCGATCTTGAAGATAAACACAACCCAGCAGATTATGTATAACAGAAAAAGAAAAAGATACACAAGAATATAACCCTCAATATTAAATGTTTATTGAGTAAAGAAAAAAATAAAGTATAAAAAAACCTCCCCCACCCACCCCCATTTTATAGAGATGAGAAATGAGAACAAACAGTAGAAAGAATAATTGTATAAAACCCCTCCCCCTTTCACTCCATTTATAAGATGAGTGAGGATGGACCTTGGGGCGTGAGAGAAACTCAAAAACCCAAAATATGACTATAATTAAAGCTAACTTTATACTAAACCCCCTAGCCTGTTGACTAAAGTGAATACTATATCTAACAGACTGCTATATTCACTTGTGCAATTGTTGTCATCAACATCATTTTGGCAGTTCTCAAGTATGTAACTTTAACAGAGAAATTTAGATATATTCAATATAGTAACTTTAAGTAGTTTGTACTTTGTAGCTTCGCTGAGGAGGCCTAATCTAGACATTTGGCAAAGTGGCTAACATGTACAGTAAGTGTAGCACTTGTAAATGTAGAATACACGTCTCATCAACTAGTAAAAGAACATAGACACAACATAAGCACCGACGCACCGGAGACATACAACTGAGCTCAAATATTATGTTGAACATTAAAGACCCCCGTTAACTAATTTTATTAATAGATAAGCAATTAAAAAAAAAAGAAAAAAAAAAAAAAAAAAAAAGAGAAAATATCTACAAATACAAAACCATGATAAAACTTTAATAAACCACATGCTCACAAGCAGGGCCGTCTCATTGATTTCGATGGCCCTGTGCCAAAATAAAAAAAGGCCCCCAAAAATGATGCTTTGAATGTAAATTTATAGAGAAAAACCCATTAATGTTAAAATACCAGTGGCGAACTAGTAATCACATCACATAATCACGTGCGTCTTAAAATGGCGAAGAAAAGTCTAATAACTAGATTGTGATAAATTTAGTGATCATATAACTGCATTGCAAGATGTGATCAGATAACTACATTGCAATACAAAGAAAAACTGAAATAACACAGCTTATTAGAATTTACAACCTGGGCTAACTTGCTATTAGTGACTTAGTGTTGGGCTAAATGGAGGCCCTATAAATAATGGGGGCCTGTGCAATTGCCCCTATTGCACATGCTCTTCGCCGGGCCTGCCCACAAGCCGAGCTTAACGTAAAAAGTAAACTACATAAGACATCAACCGAAGCCCCCACTACAAATGAACCCATTGAGAAATGAAAATCCAACGTGGAAAATGTTTAATGCCATAACACTAAACATTAAACGCTAGATCTATACCCAAAACAAAAATGTATGTTTATTGTGACTATTGTTATAGTTTAATTATAACAAATATTATTCTAAATAGTACTTTAATTACACGACCAGGATTTTGGAATAGAACAGTTTGTACAAATTAAATTAGGAGTTTGGTAAATTAAAATCACGTAGGAGATTTTTTTTTTCCAAAACGACACGTAGGTATATGTGTTACGAAAATTGACCATCAAAAAATGTTTCACCAAAAACTACTCTACACGCAAAATGAGTTTGCACGCTATCCTTCAGATGAATACACATGAATTTTAATCAAACTAAGATTGAATAACAAATTGACATGTGGCATTACATGCAGAAGCATTTGAACGCCATATATTTTTGCATGCTTACTTTGTATAAAAAGAATGGTTGATAATGTGACACGTCGATATGTAGCGTGCAAATAACTTTGCTCTTCAAGTTTTTGCACGCCAACTTTGTATAAAAAGAATTGTTAATAATGTGACACGTCATCTATACATGGAGAGGCAAAACATTTTGCTCTCCAAGTCAATTTGCATGCCTAGTGTTGTTTTGTAGTGATGTGTCTTTACGTGTAAAGTGAGATCACATCACACAGTGAAATGTACAATTGAATTGTAATTAACAATGATATAACCAAATCGACATTCATTCATCACAAATTCGATTATAAACATGACATAATATTACCATTTCATATATAACTGGAAAACATACATGATTGGTTTCGATACAAAATGATCATAATGTTTAGGTTACAAAGTAAGCATAATAACCTAAAGCCTTACTAGCCGGGATTAAACCCGTAACACTTAGTAGGCTATATACAAAACAACTAGCCATAACAAAGTCTAATCTAAGAACTGCTACCAGCCTCCTCTGGCAGCTCCGGCTGTGCAAGACCCCCAGCGGGTCCCTGCTGTCCCTGTAATGCAGTAACCTGCCCCTGTAATGTCATCACCTGTCCCTGTAAGGCTGTCACCTGCCCCTGCAGTGTGGTGACCAGTCCCTGCAGTGGAATCGTCTCTCTCTGTAGTGTCTGCATAGCAGTCAAGGTCTGAATAATCTGCTGCTGTCTAGTACGATCAGCAGCTCTCAACTCTCTCATCTCCTCACGCCTCCTGCGGTCTGTCTCTAGCAAATCAGAAATCGCTCTCTGTCTCCTAAGGTCCGCTGACTGTAACTCTGTGATCTCTGACATCTGTGCATGAACTGTGGTGCGTAGTGAAATAACCCCTCCATGAGCAAGATCGCTCGCATCCATCGCTCGTCCCCAAGCCTCTCTAGACATCCCAGCCTCGGTCTCCATCAAAAGACGTGTATGTGCATGAGTACGTCGATCTCTAAACAACATATTGACCCGACCGGCCAATAACTGTCTCTGTCCCTGCTCATCATCTAGCCTGGTGTAGATCTCATCTGTATCTCGCCTAACCATAGACTCAAACTCTCTCATGTGTGCACCCAACTCTGTATCGGTACTAACTGGGGCTCCCTGTAAGGTCTCAACAATCTCATCCCATGAATCCGTGATCCCATATCCAACGTATCTCTCTGGGTCACGCCTAATCTCCCTGTCCATAGTGGCAACAAAACCATAATCGGCCCTAAAACCTCCAGCTGGTCTAGCAGCAGCAGCGGCGGAGGCCGGAGCTCTCTCCAAACCTCATAGCCTGGGGACCCAGAGCGATACCGAACCCCATCGAGGTGGGTAGGTTAACCTCGGGTCTGCCTCTCATCTCTCTGACTGTCAGAAGGGAGTAATAGTGGTGGAATGGAGTAGGAGCTGATGTAGGCAAGGTGGTGGTGCCAATCTGGTCTGGTGGGGGATGAGTATGAAGGTGGTGGTAATGGTAGTGAATAGGAAGTATCTGCAGCCTCAGCCTCAACCGAATCGTGGCAGTCGATAGACCCATGAACGAATATGACTAGTAGGTGGTGCTGTCAATACAGTGAGGGTGGTGATAGTGGAAAAGGAATCTGGGGTGGTGATGAAGACCATGGAGATAGTGGTGATCTGTGGGGAAGATATAGCAAGCATCCTGGCAACCTAGAATCAGACCATGTCTGTACAAGGTAATGGCTCTGGAATAGAAATCCTAGCTGTCATACGATATGCAGGGTGAGGTGGTGGTGTGGCCGCAGACTCATCAGTCTCAAACGGCTCAGTCTCCTCTGCAGACGGGGCAGTAGCTGGTAAAGCAACAACTACAGGGTAGGCAGGAGCTGGGTGCTCCTCCTCCGCCTCCTCGTCAATCTCAACATCCATCTCGTCATCCTCATCCTCCTCATCAGCCTCGACATCCATATCATCGTCCTCCTCCTCCTCGATGTCCATCTCATCATCTCCGTCATCTCCTCCATCAGCAGGATAGTCGATAGGATCCTCCTCAGGGTCCTCATCGTCATCCTCCTCCGGATCTGCCTCAGGATCAGACTCCGGAACATAATCAGGTGACTGTGCCATAGGTGAGGCGTCCTCAGCATACGGCTGGTCCTCAGCAACGATCTCGTCATCAGCATGCTCTGCACCTGGAACATAATCTGGCGAAGGTGGTGCATGCTCTGGCTCCTCCGGGCCAGGCACATAATCTGGAGAGGGTGGTGCCTGAAGAGCGGCCTCTAAGTATGGGTCCTCTGGCATGTAAGGTAGCTCAAGTAACTCGTGATCATCGGCTCTAGGTGATCCGATGTCTGATAGATCCTCAAATGGACTGGAAACCTCCGTGTGTGTAACCCCCGATTCATCCGAATCTGACATGACTGAATCTGAAAATTCAAAATAGCTTATATTAGTATTTAATATAAGACTCTTATAGTAATATACATTAAAATAACAACATGTAATATCAATTATATGAAGAACATCTAGTTCCCAACCAACTAATGCAACAAGTAGTGTATGCATGAATGTATGCACATATGTATGTCCCGTGTGAAACCCCGTTGTATGAATTCGTTGTTTGAAAACGGTTATAGTCCAGCAAAAACATTTGACCTGGTTCTCTATAACCTTGGCTCTTGATACCAATCTGTAACACCCCCAAATTGGGTCGCAGCGGAATAAGGTCCGGCGTGTTACTTCTCTAGATCAATAACACAAGATTATTATAGAATCGACCAAAAAGTCGTTTGAAATGATACATTGATTTAACAAAGTAATTGTTACATAAGCCCGAAGCTTAACTTGTTCACTTGATCAAAATACAAAGATTTTCAGACCCATGAAACAGATAACAAAATTAGAAATGCGACAAAATCTTATAATGCATGACATCCCAAATCAACAACCACCAATGGAATCCATCGCACCTCGTGCTTAATTGATCCCCTAAAAACACATTGCTTTTAAAACGAATCTACAATAATGTTGGAGACATTCATATGTATTAGATAAATCATATATTGCGTAGGACCACAAGATTTCCCAATGTATGATAGCTGCTACAAATGCAACATCATATAAAATAAGTACGTTGCTCCTAGAAGGCTCATGACACTGAGCTTGACCGTGTATGAATACCAAATGAATGGCCTAGCATTTTGCCCCTTGGTGATGGTTTCTAAACCTTCCCCAACATCCTATATTCGACCAGGAGTAACGGTCGGTTGTCCCAGTGATAAGCTAATCACCCGAACTGGGTTGTCCAAACCCAATAGATCATTAATAACATTCCGCAAGCTCACAATCTCGCAAATTGACAGTCATGATGATGGGGCCTCAGATATGGTTATCGCATATTATTAGGCAACATTACAATCAAAACATGCAAACTTAACCACTTGTGTCCAGTTGTAAAACATTGCATGTTTCTCACCCCAAAAACTTTGTAAAACAAAAGCATGTAAAACGTGGGGCTATGAACTCACCTTGAGTGAGTAATGCCAAGTTATCACAATTAACCGCTCACGCAATTGATCAAATGCAACCCTAATTAAATTTTGGTCGTATAAGTAATGCGAGAGTACTTATAAGTCAATTAACATGAATATAATCCTTATGTTTTACCATTGAAACTAATCGTTCGGGCTATCATAATTAAAGAGGTCATGACATGACGTACGAGGAGTTAGGACACTTTAAATCGTAAATCCAACAACTCGTCGATACGCCATCCGAAGAGGCCTCATTATGAAACTCCCTAGTAATATAGTACTTTGATAACCACATAATATTCTATATAGCTCAATCACCAACTAATGGTTTTGGTAAAATTGTGTTTAATAAGTTAAAACGTTTATAATTACCGTTTTAGTAAAACTGGCGTAACTTTCGCGTTTTAAGCCCGATTCTCGCGTTTCTTATGCCCATCTTTTCGTATTAAGACGGGTTATCATAAATTGACATTTTCGAATTTCGGACCCACTGGTGAACAGTAAAAATTACTGTTCACACCAGACCTTATATATATTTTTATCGATTTAATTGTCGTAAAACCCGTAAACGTCGTATTTTATTCGTTATAGCTCCGTTTTTAGTGATTCTTTCGAGGACGTTCTCGTATTTGAAAGTTCTATAATTTTAGGAGGTTTACAAAAATATAACTTTCTGTCATGAATAGTAACTTTTATAAAAATAGTTTTATAAAAGTATAAATTGTCGTAAACTTGCAAAATTCATAACTCGTTCGTTATTAATTGAAAAATTACGATTCTTATCATTTTGGAATCCCAAAAATATGTATAATTTGTTAAAAATATCAACATTTGCTGTTTATAATTTTTATAAAAATGTTTTTATAAAAATTCATTTACAACTTCGCTTATTAACGTATAACTCGTTTTTAACGTAACTTTTTCGTTATTAATCCGTTTAACAAGTTTCTTACCTTTTCGGAATCGTCGTGAAATGTATTATCTTATAAAAATATAAAATGGATATGTTAAATTTCGAATTTTGGACAGAATGTTTGTGATAGATTGCTAAATCCATTTTTAACCTTTTCTTTATACTTTACCACTTTTGTATTTTACCATTTGTCTTATTTTTCATATATGTTACATATCATTCATATATTGGAGTCCATGTGTCCATAATAGTCCCACATTTTCCAAGATAACAAGATTAACAAATCCATTATCACACTTAAAAACCATAACATTACTTAATAAACCCTTAATTTTACTAGTTTTGTCCATAACATATTATACATAACCAAGTGTGTACAAGGTAATTTCTTCCAAGATAAATTTATTTTAGTGTTCAAGTTAACATTAAATATGAGTTCCATAAATTAATATTAACATGACTTATATGTATTTTCTTATCTTGAAACAGATATGAAACTATAAAAATCCTAATTAACCCCAAAATCATTTTCAGTTTTAACCAAAGAGTGTAATCACTAGTGTGACCAATTTTAACAATGTCAATAACAACATAAGTGTACTAAAAATGTACATTATGATACAACAAATGAAAACTTCTTTTTACATGTAAATAATCCCTAAATGTGTTTAAGCTAGAAGAATTAACATATGCATATAAATGAAAATTTTAAGAACATAAAGAGTTCAAATAGACCTTATGATGAATGATGATGGTGATAATCAAGTGCTAAACCCTTGTTTAGCCACAAAACCAAAGCTTGCTCAAATAAAAACCCTTGTTTTCTTAACAAAACCCTAGCTTTCTTTCACTTGCTCAATACTTGGAAATGCTTAGCCAATGCTTAGAAATACCTTAGAATGACTTAGAATGGATGTGTATAGGTGTGTATGGGTTGTATAAAAATTGCTATGGATTTGGTTTGGTGCTTGCTTATTGCCGTGAGCTAGATAGAGCCAAAAGGGAAGAGTTTTTGATTTTTGCTAAGTGTTAAAGCATGTATGTGCTATCTCTCTTATGTATACATGTATATAAGGAGTAGATCTAGTCAAGGGAACAATTATGTCATAGGATGGTCATAGATCAAGGTCTTGGCTTTAGTCCAAAGAAACATAGTATGTGTGGTATTAAAGAGGTATTTGTTCTTTTTGACCAATTGGAAGAGTTTTATTATATCACTTGTATACATGGCCAAAATTTCGGCATATATAAGATATACATGATATATTTTGCAACTTTTATGTATTGGGTATAAATGTGGGTATTTGTTGAAGCGTAGAAAAGTTTTTGTGGTTCCGGGAGTGCCTAAATGCAATTTATCGCGAAACGTATACACTTTACGTATCCGATAAAAATAAAATGAACAAAGTTAATAATTATCCTCAAAATAATTACTTAACCCTTGTTTGATGTAAACATTTAATTGTTTGATGCCCGTTTACATTGAACGCTAATTTTTAGCTTACGCGATTTAAACTTAATTCATGAAATCACAAGCAAACGCGTACAACACTAAAAATAAATAGTACATTTATCGACGTCGTCAATGACTTGAAAACACAGGGTGTTATAATAACCGCCGAACCAAAAAAATTATGGAAACGATCCATTTCAAATTTGATGAACTCACAGCTATGGCTTCTGAATGTAACAATTCAGGACCCGGTCTAAACTGCTTGAATTTTCAAGATTCATCAGACGGCATGAATGAAATACCATCACAACAAGACTTGGATAACTTGTTTAGTCCTTTGAATGAAGAATATTATGCGCCGAGTACTTTCGAAGTGTCAAATAATTCCGCTGCAAATACTCTTGATGTTGAAGAAAAGTGTTTATTATTAAACGAATTGGTCTTTGCATAGTCTTTGTATAGTTTTATTTAGTTTATAGTTTTGTTAGTAATTATAATGTAATAAAGTCTAACTTGGTCAAAGTAAAGTAAAGTTGACCAAGGTTTGACTAGAGTTAGGAAAATAGATTAGGAGCAACAATAAGTATAAATACCCATCTAGGAGGGGTATTTATACAAGTCTTACATTTTGTAACTTCAGTTCTCCCCCTATTATCATTTCCCCTTGTACACGATACAAAAACACCTTTTTCGGGGGACGAGATTGATCAAAATAAACAATATGAGACATAGTGTTTCTAGTGAGAGAAAGTAGACAGAGGGTGGAGAAAACAAATTTGTGTAATATTAGCTTGAATGAAAATGATACAAATGAACTTCCACACCCCTCATGGAGAGCCATGAGGGGTATTTATATGACTAGCATATCTAAACTATGCCTAAATAACAAAAATAACCCCTGTGTATCACGCAGTGTTAATAACTAGTCCAATTCACATGTAAGATGCCATCTTTACAAAATAGTAAGGCTAACAATCTCCCTCCAAGATGGTGTCACATGTGAATTGGTTACAGTGTTTCCTACAAGCAAAAATAAAGTAAAATGATAAGAATGAAGTCCAGTATTCCTTGAGATTATCTTCAAAGACCTTGATCTACTTGAATACTCCAGCTTTATTTCTTCAGCATGCAGATGAACACACTGTAATCATACTGCTGAGGAGGACTTAGAAGTTTTCTCTATTGAAGATCCCGATCTTGATTAGATTTTTGCTCATAACTTCCTGACACGTCTTCAAATGCTTTCTTCATACGCTTCTGGTCATCTTGAAGTTTCTAAATTAGCTGCATATCTTGAAAAAGCTTCATTTTCTTCCACTTATGGTCATGTTGAAGTTTTCTGGAATCTGCCTCTCATTTGTCATCATTGAAGTTCCCTTATTTGAATACTTCGGCTTTGATATGTGATGACATTAAATAACGTCACTTTATTTTATCATGTATCCCATCTATTTTGCCAACTTTTATAGCATTTTGGAGCATAAACGAAGAGTTCAAGAAAAGTCTACTGATTCTAACATGATATACGGCGTATCATTCTAGAAGCATACGCCGCATCCAAGACTTGATGAACTAAAAGACCATTGCCTGACTTTGAAGAATACGTCGTATCCACATCAACGATACGTCGTATATGATACTTTGGTCAACAGAGAAGAAGTCGAATGAATCCAAGATAATACGCCGTATCTACTACTGAGGATACGACGTATCTGCGCGTATACTTCACAGCATAACCGAAGATTAATGACATTGAAGAGGAGTTATTACACTCCAAAAATAAAGAAGAGGTTATGAAATCATCATTATGATGATTGGTCAAAGAATTATTCTGCCATTATAATAATTAAATGCCTACATACGTAAATATGGCAAGTCTTTGATCACACTCCAAACAGACAGCCCAATACGCAGTATTCACCTCAACAGATACGCCGTATCGAGACCCTGATGAGATAATTAATGGTCAATGAAAGATACATGGAAAGTTTATATTTATTTGGTCAGATGTATTAATTAGCCATTAGTGGGTAATTAATACTTACTAGTTTTCTTCCATTCAAGAGCCTATAAATACAAGACCCTAATTCAGCTGTAGATATGCTTTAACCACCAAGTCTGATTCTAAGAAGATTAAAGAAGCCAAGAAATTCCTGCAAAGTGTTCCAATCCATGGAAGAACTCTTGTAATCTCTACACTCCACTATACGCATTCGGTTAGCATTATGTTTAATCGCTCATCTATGATTTTGTGTATTGTTACAATGACTATTGGCTAATACCTTTAGGTATTAGCTATGTTTATGATAATATAATGTTTGGTTTTTTTATTGAATGTCTTCATTTATCACTGGTTGTTTATTATGTTGATCAATCTATACTCGTTTACATGCTAATATGCGACTTATCATTCAATTGTGTCTAGTCCTACATATTTAATGCGCTGCAACTTCGGTGTTGTGTGGGCGCAGACTAAGAGTCCGGGATAGCTCTCCATATCTGCAAGTAAGTGGGTAAAGTCCTAATAGGTTAGGGTTTAATGAGATAACAATTATTGAACACCTAAGATAGATTATAATTTATAAACGGAATACAGTTGGCGAACATGGGAATCGTGACAGGGTTACTCATGTCTTATACTTATTTACCAATTCCACCATTGAGATAAGTCATTCATTGCACTAAATAATTAAACCAACGTTTTATTTAATTAAACATGGCTAATATTGTTTTCCTTACATAAGGCTTGACCTCTTCTTTATCTTTTGTCTATCAACTTGTGTGTGTTAATTGTCATCAAAACCTTAGATTAGACATCAAAATCGTGCCAGTCTCTCAGGTTGAACCCCTCTTATCATTAGCTTAGGTCTTGCATAAATTAGATAACTAAAATACTCATAAATCAGATATTAACGCTCTCGCTCTTAGTTATCGACATCCTACTTACCAACGAAGCTACATCTTGACCGGGTACACTGCCCGTTAAAGTGTTGTTTTTAGGTTAAGTCGGCAAAATATAAATAGTAAAACTTGATAAATAAAATAACACATACACAACGACACATCAAGGTTTTTAGCGTCGTTGCCGGGGAGTGAAGTTGTTTAATTCTTATTTATTCGTGTTTTAGTTTAGTTTTAATTGCATAATTGTGTGTTAGTTTGTGTGTTTAATTTCCTGCATTGTATATTTTGCATATTGTGTGTTTGTGTGCATTGTTACAGCCTGTTGTAACGTTCTGAGTCGAATACTCAATATGACGTATTCAATTTCTTAGATACGGCGTATAAATTTTTTCAAACCAATACAGCATATTCGACTCTCATCAATACGGCGTATTCAGTTTACTGAATACGGCGTATTAGGCTATTTGACAGTTTTCTTTCCAAGCAAATTTATTACAGGTTAAAATGGACGACCCCAACATTACTATGGAGGAATACATAAGGCTCGAGGAAGAAAAAGCTCAAAAATGTAGGAAAGTGTTTAACTGGGAAACTGCTAAGTATGGTAGAATCTGATACGATAAAGACGTTCATGATCTCAGATCCGTTGAAATCGAATTCCCAGCTATAGTCTTCAATGATAATTTGACATCAAATGAAACACTCTCTTGTGAACCCACTGTAAGTTCTCTTAATGATAATGAAATTGACTTTAGAATATCGTTTGACGAATCTGACGATGAAGATTACACAGTAGTTTATGACGAAAATTCATTTTCCTATAAAATAATTTCTGTCAATAATTTGAAAACGCATTCTGAAAATGATAATGAAAAAGTCAATATGCCTTCGTTTCCGTCACCTAAGCCCGAGGTCAGTTATTTTAATGATTTAGACTTCTTTAAAGATTTTAAGAATGAATTTCCAGTCATTGTTTACAATGATGCTCTAACGTCTAAATCAGATCTCTTAACTGAACCTACTATAAGTCCTAGACATATCGATGAATTTGATTTGAAAGATGAAACATCATTGTCCGAATGTGATGAAAAGGAACAAAACGTTTTATACTTTAATGATTTACTTCCTTTTAACGTAATTTATTCCGATGATTTAAAATCGGATACGGACAATGATAATGATAAAATCGATATTGAGCTACCTTCGGGGGATATGTCTGTCATACCATTACCTAATGTAATAAAAGTTGATACACAAGGGTCAAATAAGCTTTTGGAAACAAGTCATGATACATCTATTAAAATTTTCAAAACTGGAATTTTTATCAAGGAATTAAATGTTAATATCATGACTTGGAATCATCTTAAAAAAGGGATGTCATTCATTTTCCTAATCAAGAATTTGTATGTGTCATTTGGCATCCCGTTCGACCTTAAATTGTTTTATAAGGATGGGAAAAAATTAGGGCAACT
This sequence comes from Tanacetum coccineum, assembly GCA_026074375.1. Taxonomy (NCBI): domain Eukaryota; kingdom Viridiplantae; phylum Streptophyta; class Magnoliopsida; order Asterales; family Asteraceae; genus Tanacetum; species Tanacetum coccineum. The sequence goes on from BQNB010010648.1 coordinate 22,037, forward strand.
ATAACTTAAAGACTTTTCTGTAAACAAAAGTGCTTGCCGGGAGACAACCCGAAAAGTAATTTTCAATTTTATTATTGAGCCTGTCTTCCCAAACTGTCTATACGGCGTATCCAAACCCCATGGATACGGCGTATTGACTATCTGGACGTTATCCAGTCTTAATTTTCAGCACAGTCTATACGACGTATTCATTAAACGAATACAGCGTATACAGGTATCAATACGGCGTATCCTAGGGTATGGATACGGCGTATCGACTTCCTAGTATTTACTTATAGATTACTGTATTTTAACGAATACACCGGAGATGGAGTTGCACTTGTTTTCTTATGCTTAATACAGGAACCTTCTGAACGAAATGACAACGTTGGTGGAGTATTTATAAATTTGGAAATCTTAAACTGTTGGAGTCTTGAAATACCAAGACGGCTATTCAACACACTTTTTGCTCATGAACTCAACTTGGAGAATCATTCCTGAGCAAAATATCAGGGGAGTTTCCTCATTCTAATTCTATTTCCCTTATTATTTAATTGTTTTATCTATACAACGAGGACGTTGTATAATTTAAGTGGGGGGATGGAGAATTAGAACGTACTTGTCCTTATTTTCACAAATAAAATGCTAACATGCTTAAAAATGGATCAAATTTAAAAATTTTAGCATGACTTTTTGTGAAAAATCACTAGTTACATTACCTCGCGCACTATAACCCTTAATGTCTATTTGTGAGAATTAAGCCTATCCGTTTCCAATTGCTTACTAAAATTCCACAAAAATATGAGTGTGCCGGTGATGTAGTGGACTTTAGAACTTGGCCTGGTATATCACTCGAGACCTCAATGATGAGTACTATGGATTTAGATGGAGTAACATGCTTGACTGGTAAATTTCTAGGATTAAACCAAAAAGCCTACATGTCGTAATATTAACTAACTACACTGGTTAGTTAACCCCCGTGTAACCCTTTTGCTTACTCTCATTTTTAGAGTAAAGATACCCCTAGAACAACCTGCTGAGCCATTCCTTTCTTTTTTTCCTCACCAATAAAAAATTGTTTTGTTTCACCTTTACACCTTAGCCTACCGTGTAGATTAAAGCCTATTTGATCAAATGTTGTTAGTCGCTTTCGTGTAAAGTTTTGTAGTTCCTGCGTCAAAGTGAAAATTTCTCTATCTATGTAATGGTCGGGAAAATTGCACAATGCAATGGGAATGTTTGTAGCTCGTGTATTTTTGCTACTTTCACAATTATGTATTTTGTCCGAAAAAAGAAAAGTCCAAGAGAAAAATTAGTCGGACAAATGATGATAGTGAAGACGGTAAGATTACACCGAGATTTATGATGTATTATTGCAAGCATAGGAAAAAAATGATGAAAAAAATGATAGTCGTTCATTGAGCTTATACCGAAGGAATTATTTGAAAAGATCGATTATTCGTTGATACGTTAAAAAATCGACGATGTAAAGTATTGTAAAAAGTGGCCGATATCACCACTTATTTTGTAAAAGTAGGTTAAGTTCGGGATGTAAGGGAAGTTGACCGTTATGGGAACGTCAACTTAGGTTGTCATTGTCATCTATGATCGAGACGTTTGTTTATAAGTTCGAGTCTTTGTCATGGAACGGTCGGGGAAAGTTACTAGCAACCGCACCTTATTTGTTGGCTTTAATCTATTTGTTTGTTTATTTTATTTAACAATAATTTTACATCCCTTTCCTGATAACTAACCTTAGGATCTACTCGAATGAGGATGTGTACGAGCGTGGATGTTTATTCCGTCGTTACGGCCATGTATGCATGTCTCAGCTGCCTTGTTTGACGACGACCTTTGGTGAAAGTCAGAAGCTCCACACCCTATATCGTTCTTTATCCTTACAAGAATAATTAAACTCGAGCCTTTGAATAAATACCCAATTTAACTTTTGACTTGTTACTCCTTAGCTTTAGAGGTGGAGATGTGTATCCTTGCCAAGCCTATGATACGAAGCTGATCATGACTGAGCAATGAGCGTACTACTAAATGATACACCCTAGATTAGTTGAGTGATCTGAGTGATTTCATTTCCCTATTTCGTGAGGAGCTTGGTTTTGTACAAGAGGTTTGAACAAGAAAAAGTGCTTAAACGGAAAAATCCTTAACCTCGGTTGGGATACATTTTCAAAACTTCTCTAAGGTCTACTTGAGGACAAGTAGGATTCAAGTGGGGAGATATTTGCTGACATCAAATAACGTCTATTTTATAGCATCATTTATCTCGTATAAATTACCCATTTTATATAATTATTGCAAGAATTGGTATTTAATTGCTTATATTTATTATTTGCAGTAATTATGGAGTACTTTGTGAAGTTTGTACAAAAGGCACGCATTTTGGAGCATAAACAAAGAGTTCAAGAAAAGTCTACTGATTCTAACATGATATACGGCGTATCATTCTAGAAGCATACGCCGCATCCAAGACTTGATGAACTAAAAGACCATTGCCTGACTTTGAAGAATACGTCGTATCCACATCAACGATACGCCGTATATGATACTTTGGTCAACAGAGAAGAAGTCGAATGAATCCAAGATAATACGCCGTATCCACTACTGAGGATACGGCGTATCCGCGCGTATACTTCACAGCATAACCGAAGATTAATGACATTGAAGAGGAGTTATTACACTCCAAAAATAAAGAAGAGGTTATGAAATCATCATTATGATGATTGGTCAAAGAATTATTCTGCCATTATAATAATTAAATGCCTACATACGTAAATATGGCAAGTCTTTGATCACACTCCAAACAGACAGCCCGATACGCCGTATTCACCTCAACAGATACGCCGTATCGAGACCCTGATCAGATAATTAATGGTCAATGGAAGATACATGGAAAGTGTATATTTATTTGGTCAAATGTATTAATTAGCCATTAATGGGTAATTAATACTTACTAGTTTTCTTCCATTCAAGAGCCTATAAATACAAGACCCTACATTCAGTTCTAGATATGCTTTAACCACCAAGTCTGATTCTCAGAAGATTAAAGAAGCCAAGAAGGTCCTGCAAAGTGTTCCAATCCATGGGAGAACTCTTGTAATCTCTACACTTCACTTTACATGATCGGTTAGCATTATGTTTAATCGTTTATCTATGATTTTGTGTATTGTTACAATAACTATTGGCTAATACCTTAGTGTATTAGGCAATGTTTCTTATGATAATAAAATGGTTTGGTTAATATATTGAATGTCCTTCATTTAACCACTGGTTGTGTTTATCTGTTGATCAATGCTATACTCATTACATGCTAATCAAGCACTTATCATTCAATTGTGTCTAGTCCTACATATTTAATGCGCTGCAACTTCGGTGTTGTGTGGGCGCAGACTAAGAGTCCGGGATAGCTCTCCATATCTGCAAGTAAGTGGGTAAAGTCCTAATAGGTTAGGGTTTAATGAGATAACAATTATTGAACACCTAAGATAGATTATAATTTATAAACGGAATACAGTTGGCGAACATGGGAACGTGACGGGTTCTCATTCTTATACTTATTATACCAATATCACCACTGAAGAAGTCATTTCATTGCACTAGAATAATTAACCCAAACGTTTTATTATTTAAACATGGCTAATGTGTTTTCCTTACATAAGGCTTGACCTCTGTCTTTATCTTTTGTCTATCAACTTGTTGTGTTACTTGTCCAATCAAAACCTTATAATAGACAGTCAAATCGTGCCATCTCTCGGTTGGAACCCCTCTTATCATTACGCTTAGTCTTGCAAAAATAGTTAACTAAAATTACTCATAAAAATACTCGATAATAACGCTCCTCGCTTCTTAGTAATCGACATCCAACTTACCAAAGAAGCTACATCTACCGGAGTACACTGCCCGTTAAAGTGATAGTTTTTAGTAAGTCGGCAAAATATAAATAGTAAACTTGATAATAAATAACACATACGACCCGACACATCAAGTTTTTTAGCGTCGTTTGCCAGGGGAGTGAAGTTGTTTAATACTTATTTATTGTCGTGTTTTAGTGTAGTTTTAATTTGCAAAATTGTGTGTTAGTTTGTGTGTTTAATTTCCTGCATTGTATATTTTGCATATTGTGTGTTTGTGTGCATTGTTACAGCCTGTTGTAACGTTCTGAGTCGAATACTCAATATGACGTATTCAATTTCTTAGATACGGCGTATAAATTTTTTCAAACCAATACAGCATATTCGACTCTCATCAATACGGCGTATTCAGTTTACTGAATACGGCGTATTAGGCTATTTGACAGTTTTCTTTCCAAGCAAATTTATTACATGTTAAAATGGACGACACCCAAAACATTACTATGAGGAATACATAAGGCTCGAGGAAGAATAAATGCTCAAAAATGTAGGAAATTGTTTAACTGGGAAACTGCTAAGTATGGTAACTCTCCTATATATACGATAAAGACGTTCATGATCTCAGATCCGTTGAAATCGAATTCCCAGCTATAGTCTTCAATGATAATTTGACATCAAATGAAACACTCTCTTGTGAACCCACTGTAAGTTCTCTTAATGATAATGAAATTGACTTTAGAATATCGAATGAGACAATCTGACGATGAAGATTACACAGTAGTTTATGACGAAAATTCATTTTCCTATAAAATAATTTCTGTCAATAATTTGAAAACGCATTCTGAAAATGATAATGAAAAAGTCAATATGCCTTCGTTTCCGTCACCTAAGCCCGAGGTCAGTTATTTTAATGATTTAGACTTCTTTAAAGATTTTAAGAATGAATTTCCAGTCATTGTTTAAATGAGCTTCAAAGACGTCTAAATCGAGATACATCTTAACAGAACCTACTATAAGTCCTAGACATAATCGAATGAAATTTGATTTGAAAAATGACAAACAGTAATCAATAGACCGAATGTTGATGAAAAGGAACAAACTTTTAATACTTTATGATTTACTTCCTTTAACGTAATTTATTCCGATTCATTTAAACTCGGATAACGGACAATTGATAATAGATAAAATCGATCATTGACTACCATCGGTGGATTATGTTCTGTCATTACCATTACCCTAATGTAATAAAAGTTGATACACAAGGTCAAATAAGCTTTGGAAACAAGTCCATGATACACCTATTTTTAAAAATAATTTTCAAAACTGGTAATTTTAATCAAGAATAAATGTTATATTCAAAGACCTTGGAATCATCTTAAAAAAGGGATGTCATTCATTTTCCTAATCAAGAATTTGTATGTGTCATTTGGCATCCCGTTCGACCTTAAATTGTTTTATAAGGATGGGAAAAAATTAGGGCAACTATAACTTAAAGACTTTTTCTGCAACAAAAGTGCTTGCGGGAGACAGACCCGAAAATAATATTTCCAATTTTATTGAAGCCCTGTCTTCTCCAAACTGTCTAAACGCGTATCCAAACCCCATGGATACAGCGTATTGACTAATTGGACGTCATCCAGTCTTAATTTTTAGCACAGTCTATACGACGTATTCATTAAACGAATACAGCGTATACAGGTATCAATACGGCGTATCCTAGGGTATGGATACGGCGTATCGACTTCCTAGTAATTTTTTACCTTATAGATTACTGTAATTTAACGAATACAAACCGGAGATGGATTTGCACTTTTTTCTTATGCTAATACAGGAACTATGCTGAACGAAATGGACAACGTTGGTGGAGTATTTATAAATTTGGAAATCTTAAACTGTTGGAGTCTTGAAATACCAAGACGGCTGTTCAACACACTTTTTGCTCATGAACTCAACTTGGAGAATCATTCCTGAGCAAAATATCAGGGGAGTTTCCTCGTTCTAATTCTATTTCCCTTATTATTTAATTGTTTTATCTATACAACGAGGATGTTGTATAATTTAAAGTGGTGGGGGAGTGGAGGAAATAGAACGTTAACTTGTTCGCATAATTTTTCACAAATAAAATTGCTGAACAAGCATAAAATGGATTAAATTTAAAATTTTTAGCATCTTTTTATGAAAAATCACTAGTTTAACATTACCTCGCGCACTATAACACTGTAAGTAGTGTCTGGATTGTGTGAGAAGTTAAGGTGCGTATCCGTGGAGTCCAGATTACTTAGCTTAAGGACGTAAGGCCAGGCAATAAGATTAGGTGTATGCCAATTCGATGAGGGATAGAGAGGTGACATGAGCGTGTAACGCACGAACACTTACGCTTATTAGAGACTGGGGGGTGGGTTCGACGGTGTGGGGGGGGAAGTAGTGCATACATGGAGCGCGTAGGGACACACTAATTAGAGTAGTTGAGAGGGAATGTAATCATCTATAGACATTTTGGCAGGTATATGGTGATGCTCTACACACTCTTATATGACATACTAGACTCGTAGTGAGCATTTCTAGGATAAACCAAAAAGCCTACAGTCGTAATACTAACTTAACTACACTGGTCAGTTTTAACCCCATTTAAAACCCCTTTTGCTACTCTCATTTTTTATAGTAAAGATAGCCCCTAGAACAACCTGCTTGAGCCATTCCTTCTTTTTTTCCACCAATAAAAAATTGGTTTTGTTTCAACCTTTTACACCTTACACTACCGGTTGTAGAAATAAAGCCTATTTGATCAAATGTTGTTAGTCGCTTTCGTGTAAAGTTTTGTAGTTCCTGCGTCAAAGTGAAAATTTCTCTATCTATGTAATGGTCGGGAAAATTGCACAATGCCTGTAATGTTTTGAAGCTCGTGTATTTATGCTACTTTCACATTATGAATTTTGTCCGAAAAAAAGAAAAGTCCAAGAGAAAAATTATCACAAATTGATGATGAGTTGAAGACGTAAATTACATCAACCGAGGATTTATGATTATTATTGCAAGCATAGAAAAAAAATGATGAAAAAAATGATAGTCGTTCATTGAGCTTATACCGAAGGAATTATTTGAAAAGATCGATTATTCGTTGATACGTTAAAAAATCGACGATGTAAAGTATTGTAAAAAGTGGCCGATATCACCACTTATTTTGTAAAAGTAGGTTAAGTTCGGGATGTAGGGCAGTGACCGTTATGGAACGTCAACTTTAGGTTTGTTCATTGTCACATTGTGGATCGTGGTCGATGTTATTAGGGTTGTTGTGGAGGTTAAATATCTAATACGAGACGTATGTTTAAAAGTTTCGAGTCAATGTCATGGAACTGTCGGGAAAGTTACTAGTCAACCGCACCTTATTTGTTTGGCTTTAATCTATTTTTGTTTGTTTATTTTATTAACAATAATTTTACATCCCCTTTCCTGAAAACAAACCCTAGGAATCTACTCGAATGAGGATGGTACGAGCGTGGATGTTTATTCCGTCGTTACGGCCATGTATGCATGTCTCAGCTGCCTTGTTTGACGACGACCTTTGGTGAAAGTCAGAAGCTCCACACCCTATATCGTTCTTTTATCCTTACATAGAATTAATTTAAACTCACCTTTGAATAAATACCCAATTAAAACTTTGACATGTTACTTAACTGCCTTAGACTTGAGGTGGAGATTTGTAATCCTTCCCAAGCCTCTGATACGAAGCTGAACATGACAGAAGCAATTGAGCGTACCACTTAAATGTTACACCCAGATTAGTTTAGTGATCTGAGTGATTTCATTTCCCTAATTCGTGAGGATCTTGGTTTTTACAAGAGGTTTAGAACAAAAAAAGTACTTTAAAACGGAAAATCCTTAACCCGGTTGGGATATCATTTTTCAAAACTTCTCTAAGAGTCCTACTTTGAGGACAAGTAGGATTCAAGTGGGGAGATATTGCTGACATCAAATAACGTCATTTTATAGCATCATTTATCCTCGTAAAATTATACCCCTTATATATAATTTTATTGCAAGACTTGGTTATGTTAATTCATATATTAATTATTAGCAGTAATATGAAGTACTGTTGTGAAGTTTTACAAAAGGCACGCCTATTGGTAGCATAAACAAGGGTTCAAAAAAATTACTACTGATCTAACATGATATACGGCGTATCATTCTAGAAGCATACGCCGCATCCAAGACATGATGAACTAAATGACCATTTCCTGACTTTGAAGAATACGCCGTATCCACATCAACGATACGCCGTATATGATACTTTGGTCAACAGAGAAGAAGTCGAATGAATCCAAGATAATACGCCATATCCACTACTAAGGATACGACGTATCCGCGCGCGAAATACTTCACCAGCTATAACTTGAAGCTTAAGACATAGAAAAGGAGTTATTACACTCCAAAAATAAAGAAGAGTTGTGAAATCATCATTCGATGATTGGTCAAAGAATTATTCTGGCCATTTAAAATAATAAAAAATGCCCTACATTAACGTAAATAAGGCAAGTGCTAAAGATCACACTCATATAACTATGCCAAACAAACAAGCGCCCGATTAACTAACGACCGTATTCACCTTAACAAAGATACGCCGTATCGAGAAAAGAACCCTGATCAGATAATTAATAATGGTCAAGAAGAGAAATAAAACGAGGAGGAGGAGAGTGGGTGTATATTTATTGATATGTGTTGCAAATGTAATGTAATAGAGTCCCAGGAGATACTGGGGGGGGGGTATTAAATTCATACTTACGTCTAGGTTGAGTCTGATCGGCTAGTGTCAAGACGCCTTCATAGACTAATAGCTGCACTGAAGCGCCTACATTCGAGTGTATGTATATATGCTTTATTTACACACTTTCCTCCTATGTTACTGATTCTAGCTATTTCATATATCTTATATTAATATAGATAGCCAAATTAGGTCCTACAATAGTGTCTTCCAATATATCACTATAATTGAGAACTCATGATAATTACTCTTCACAACTATCACTTAACAATAAACACAATCGTTAAGCAAATTTTGAATCGTTTATCATGATTTTGTGTATTGTTACAATAACTATTGGCTAATACCCGTTTGGTTTGTTTATTGAATGTATTAATTTATCATTGGTTGTTTATTATGTTTATCAAATTTATTACACGGATTGGCATGCAAAAATGCGACCTATCATACAACTGGGTCTATGTCTACATATTTAATGCCTGCAACTTCGGTGTTGTGTGGGCTAGGCTAAGAGACTATAATAGCCTCCATCTCGTGCCAGTAAGTGGTATAAAGATCCCTAATAGGCTAGCTATAATGAAGAACAAATATTGAACACCTAAGATAGATTATAATACAACGGAATACATATGGCGAACATGGGATCGTGACAAGGGTTACTCATGTCTTATACATAATTACCATTCCACCATTAAGAAAGTCATTTATTGCACTAAATAATCAAAACCAATATTTAAATTTAATTAAACATGGCAAATATGTTGTTCCTTACAAAGCTTGATCCTCTTCTTTAAAATTTGTCCTATCACTTGTGTGTGTGTTCAAATGTCCATCAAAAACCTTAGATAGACACAAAATCATGCCATTTCACCATCGCTGAACCCCCCTTATCATGTAGCTTAGATCTTGCATAAATTAGATACTAAAATACTGAAAAATTAGATATTAACGCCTAGCTCTTAGTGATCGTCACCCTACTTACCAACGAAGCTACATTCTTGACCATACACTTCACTGTTAAAGTGTTGTTTTTAGGTTAAGTAGGCAAAAAATAAATAGTAAAACTTGATACATAAAATAACACCTACACAACGACACATCACTGCTCTAGAAAGTGATACACCTAAGCCTGTAGTAACATTGGTTTACTCAAGAAAACCTAGAAAATCTAAAACTAATGTTCCCGTTAGCAAACCTAAGATTATTAAATCTATATCTGCTAACAAAAAGGAACCTAGTAAATCTTAGGGATCCATAGTTTCCGATGTTCCATCTTCCTCTCTTGATGAATGCAGGTCGTCCAAATTGTTCTCTGGTATTTGAACTCCGGCTGCTCTAAGCATATGACCTGAGATCGCTCTCAGCTTACAAATTTCGTCAATAAATTTTTTGGTACTGTAAAATTCGAAAATGATCACGTGGCAAAGATGTTGGGATATGGTGATTATCAGATTGGGAATGTTATGATCTCAAGGGTTTACTACGTGGAAGGACTTGGACATAACTTATTCTCCGTTGGGCAATTCTGTGATTCGAACCTTGAAGTTGCTTTTTGTCAACACACCTGCTTCATTCGTAATCTAGAAGGTGTTGATCTATTGACTAGATCTCAAGGAAACAATCTGTATACTCTGTCTCTTGGAGATATGATGGTGTCTTCTCCTATATGTCTCTTGTCAAAGGCCTCAAAGACTAAGTCATGGCTATGGCACCAACGTCTATCTCATCTAAACTTTGGTGCAATCAACCATTTAGCTAGACACGGTCTTGTTTGAGGTCTCCCTAAGCTAAAGTTTGAAAAGGACCATCTGTGTTCTGCGTGTACAATGGGAAAAAGCAAGAAGAAACCTTACAAACCTAAATCTGAAGACACCAACTAAGAAAAATTATATCTCTTGCACATGGATCTTTGTGGACTAATACGTCTCACAAGTGTTAATGGAAAGAAGTACATCCTCGTCATTGTCGATGATTATTCTCGATTTACATGGGTAAAGTGCTTAAGGTCAAAAAAATGAAGCTCCAGATTTCATTATCAAGTTTCTCAAGATGATTCAATTGCGGCTTAAAGTACCTGTCTGACGAATCAGAACAGATAATGGAACTGAATTTGTTAATCAAACTTTGCGTGAATATTATGAGAAGTTTGGCATCTCTCATGAAACATCTGTTGCTCGCTCTCCACATCAAAATGATGTCATTGAAAGACGCAATCGTACGCTAATTGAAGCTGCCCGCACAATGTTGATTTATGCAAAAGCTCCGTTATTCTTATGGGCAGAAGCAGTTTCTACCGCATGTTACAACCAAAATCGTTCCATCATACGTCTTTGTCACGGCAAAACACCATATGAGCTTTTACATGACAAACTTCCTGACTTATCATTTTTCCACGTATTTGGTACACTTTGCTATCCGACAAACGATAGCGAGAACTTGGGCAAGTTACAACCGAAAGCTTATATTGGTATTTTCATTGGATATGCACCCACAGAGAAAGCGATTCACATTTACAACTGACGTACCAGACAAATCATAGAAATAATTCATGTAGATTTTGATGAGCTGACAGGGATGGCTTCTGAACACAGCAGTTTAGAACCTACACTTCATGAAATAACTCCTGAAACAATCTGTTCGGGACTCGTGCCAAACCCTCCTCCTTCAATACCGTTTGTATCACCTTCAAGAACTGATTGGGATATTTTGTTTCAACCATTGTTTGATGAATTACTTAACCCTCCATTAAGTGTTAATCGCCTAGCCCCTGAAGTCATTGCTCTAATTGCTGAAGTAGTAGCTCCAGAACCCGTTGTATCAACCGGTTCACCTTCCTCAAATATTGTTGACCAAGATGCACCATCACCTAGTAACTCACAAACAACACTCGAAATTCAATCTCTTGTCATTTCTAATGATGTTGAAGAAGAGAATCACGACTTAGATGTTGCACACATGAATAACGATCCATTCTTTGGCATTCCAATTCCAGGAAAACAATTCTGAAGCATCTTCTTCATCGGATGTTATTCCCACTATTGTGCAAACTGTTGCTCCTAACTCAGAACACGTTACTAAATGAACCAATGATCATCCTTTAGACAACATCATCGGTGAACTCGAAAGACCTATTTCCACAAGACTCCAACTCCATGAACAAGCCTTATTTTGTTATTATGATGCCTTTCTCACATCAGTTGAACCAAAGAACTATAAAGACGTATTAACTCAAGCATATTGGATTGAAGCAATGCAAGAGGAGCTTAATGAATTTGAGCATCTTGAAGTCTGGAAACTCGTTCCTCGTCCAGATAAAGTGATGGTCATTACTTTAAAATGGATCTACAAGGTGAAACTTGATGAATTAGGAGGAATTCTGAAAAACAAGGCTTGCTTGGTTGCTCGTGGTTACCGTCAAGAAGAGGGAATTGATTTTGAGGAATCCTTTGCTCCAATGGCTAGACTTGATGCTATTCTAATTTTCCTCGCATATGCTGCTCACATGAATATGATCGTCTACCAAATAGATGTTAAGACGGCATTCTTGAATGACATTATGCGCGAAGAAGTTTATGTCAGCCAACCGGACGGGTTTGTGGATCAAGACAATCTGAATCATGTATACAAGCTTAAGAAGGCTCTCTATGGGTTGAAACAAGCTCCTCGCGTGTGGTACGATCTATTGTCAAAGTTTCTACTCTCTCAGGAATTCTCTAAAGGAACTGTGGATCTTACATTGTTCATCAGAAGACAAGGCAAAGATATACTCCTGGTACAAATCTATGTTGATGATATAATCTTTGCGTCTACTACACCTGAACTATGTGATCAATTTTCAAAAATAATGTGTTCAAAGTTTAAGATGTCGATGATGGGTAAAATATCATTTTTTCTAGGACTACAAATTTGACAAAGTCCTAGAGGCATCTTTATAAACCAGTCTAAATATGTTCTAGAATCTTTGAAAAAATATGGTATGGAATCTAGTGACCCCGTGGATACTCCCATGGTAGAGAAATCCAAACTAGATGAAGATCCATAAGGGAAAGTCGTTGACCCTACACACTATCGTAGAATGGTTGGCACCCTTAGGTATCTTACAGCCAGTAGACCAGACCTAACATTTGTTGTATGCATGTGTGTCCGGTATCAGGCAAAGCCTATCGAAAAGCACTTACATGCTGTAAAAAGAATCTTTAAATACCTACGAGGAACCGTTAATAGGGGACTCTGGTATCCAAAGGATTCTTCTATTGCTCCAATAGCTTATGCAGACGCTGATCATGCGGGTTGCCAAGATACTAGACGAAGTACATCTGAAAGTATGCAATTATTGGGAGACAGACTTGTTAGCTGGTCATCAAAAAGGCAGAAAAGCGCTGCGATATCCAGTACGAAAGCTGAATATATAGCCTTGTCTGGCTGTTGTGCTCAAGTCCTTTGGATGAGATCACAGCTTACCGACTATGGCCTTGGATTCAATAAAATTCCAATGTACTGTGATAACAAAAGCGCTATTGCCTTATGCTGCAACAATGTTCAACATTCTCGATCAAAACATATTGACATCAGATTCCACTTCATAAAAGAGCAAGTTGAGAACGGAGTAGTAGAGCTTTACTTTGTCAATACGGAGTATCAGCTGGCGGACATCTTCACTAAAGCCCTTGGCAGAGAAAGAATTGAATTTCTTATCAACAAGCTGGGAATGTGAAGTTTTACGCCAGAGACCCTAAAACAATTGGCAGATGAAGCTGAAGAATAGTGGTGGTACCTATTCAAATATCCTGTATATAATATGTATATATATTAAAAACCAGAAAAACCAAAAAGATTTTTCATTTTCAAAAAACCTTTATAAAAACAAAATACAAAAATATAAAATCTTTAAAACCAAAGAAAAAAATTAAAAAATGAGAAAAATATAAAAAGAGGTAATAATGGCATGTCTTCTGAAAATCGATAACATTTACGGTCTTAAAAATGTCATTTAATAATGATACGAGGCTGTAAATGAAGTTCGAGCAGAAGTTTAAAAGTTTTCAAAACATGCCAAAAATGGCTTGCTATTATTTCAGATAGCAACCCGGTCATCATCTTAAAGGCAAGTATTTCAAAAAGAAAACTTGACCTCATAACGGGAATTTATTCTCGGGCATGGTCTACTTTATGACCATGCAAAGGCTTGTGTTTACTTTGCAACACAACCCGTGCTTCCTATATACAATAAGTGTACGTGTCAGTGCATTTATTTGTCACAATAAGAGAAATCTTATTTTTATTGGTAAAAAGTTGTCTTCATAATGAATCAGTGTTTTCAGTAATCACAAAAAGATTTTCAAAGATAATTCAACCACTTAAACAATGACAACAGCTCTTTAAATAGAAAACGGATCATTATTTAAGGGGGAGAATGTGCCATCAAATAATCTTTTAAAACGGTCTTTCAAAATAAGGTGGTGTTTGTTTTTTAAAAAGAGTCTCTTAACAACCTCTTAATCTGACTCATTCAGACGCGCTCAGACATTTGGCTCATTAAGAGCGTTTATTTTTTTTCTTTCGTTCAGACGCGGTCAGAGGCTGAAACATCTTAACCAACTAGATGTGGATGGGGGGTCTTGATGACTCTTAATACCTCTTCACTCTTTACTTTTCTCATGTTTTTTTTTCTTTAGTTTATTTTTTTGTTTTTTCTCTCTTTGTTTTGTGAGATATTTTTTTACTCTTCTTTTAATATTAAAAAGAATTAATCTTTTTTTTTGTTAAATAAATAATGTTCAAAATACTAATGATGATGTTTTTTCAAACAATAGTAATATGTAACTAGTTTGTGAAATTAAATTGTGGCCGTGTAATTTACACGTGAGCTTAATTTTTTTCACTAAAAAGTATTTTAATTGTCACTTGACAATGTTAAGTATACTACGAAATATTATTTTTCGCAATCTTATTATTGTAAAGTTAACGATAGTAACAATTTGTAAAATGATGAAAATGTTTAACCACATTGGAATACAATATATAACTACTTTGTGGGAATAAATTACGACACAAAATTTTAAATGTTTTTAAGACATTTTATTCTCACGTTGCACAACTATGTTAATTTTAAGACTAAAATGTTCTATATAATTTTTAAACATGTTTATGTTTCGTAAGAATAAAACTGATTTTAAGAATAAACTGATTTGTACTTTTATCGTTCAGACATTTAAAAAGTAAAAAACAAACAATATCATTTCATTCAGATTCAGACATTTGCGCATCAGATTCAGATTCAGATGTGCGAATCAGATTCAGATTCAGAGCCTCTTAATAAACAAACAACACCTAAGTCACGGAATAAACGGATAAAGTTTTTGATAATGACGGATCACAATTTCAAAGGGAGTTAATTTATATTAACTACAAGAGCTTTAGATGTCATTTATTTCAAATTTTAGGGACTTATTTGCAATTTAAGACTCAGTTGATTCTCACGGGATAGATTAAGCTTATCAATTATTCGAACACGGTCTCTAGTATATTTGCGTACTATGTTTTGCTGATTCTGAGGTATCAAAACCAGCAAGGGGGAAGGAATAGATATACAAGAAAGATAAGAAGTACATGTGATAGAATTCATACCCTATTCTCATTTTAGGTCATTCCAGAAAGACAAATGTCATAACCGCAGAGAAAATCAGTGCTTAACTTGTTACTTTCGGGTGTACTATTTCAACTACATGGGGGTAGAGATATCTTATGATTTCAAGTATGCATCATTTAAGATACTAGAGAGAAGTGTTGTCAGAAGATTTATTCTAGTGTGGGGAGATTGGTTACTAATTGAATTAATGCTTCCTTTAACAGTTAATCACTAAGCTTATTTTTTATAAGGGAGTAGAATTAGTTGACAAAAGAGGTACACATAGGTTTGATAAGTATGATGATTCCTTAAGTTAGTCAGTATTTTGCAGAAAGAAATGAGTAAATTTGGGACTTAGTTGACTTAGGTGTTTTCATTTCGATTACTTATAGGGAATAATTGTGACATCCGAGACTTAGTTGACTTTGGTGTTTCAATTTATATCATCGCTATCATGAAAGGAGAAATTCAAACATCTGGGACTTAATTGACTTTGGTGTTACGGTTTCGAATTAATTGTGTACTTTGTATATTTAGGTTTTTTACATCAAGACTGCTTAAGATGGCTTGCAAGAAAGTTTTGAATCTACTCAAGAAAGGATTGCTGATTTAGGAGGAAGCTAAGACAACTTCTTAAGAGAGACTATGGGGAAGACCTACGGCTGCTACAAAGAACCATATGATTCTATCATATGATGTTCTCATCATTCAGGTCAAACCTCGTACATAATAATCTTGTGAATATATAAATGTGTAGTGTAGACTTAAAAATTAGGCATATATAGTGTTTGAGTATGAATTTTCAAGAATTTCTTAGTAAATTCAAAAAATTTCAAATTAACATACTCAAACACCATATAATACCCTCATAATTTGAGGGGGAGCATTAAAAATGTTCCTAATACGGCTTGTTAATAATTGGACATTTTTTCCCCGAAAGCAGTTATATTTGAATCAATTGATATCCAAAATATCAAGAGATTTAATATTTTTGATAAGGGGATAAAATGTGATTAAAATATATGGCTAACGGGCATGTGGTTGATTATCTAGAGGTATTTGGTCATCATAGGAGTATCTATACAGTGTCGGAGGCCCGGTAGATTGACTAGTGGGACAGGGTGTGTGAGTATGGATAAAGTGACAGGAGTGACTAGTGAGAGAAGGTGGAGCGTGTGCGGACGCTGTGCGCGAGTACATGAGGGGTGCTGGGGGGGGAGGTGCGGGCAGTGGACTGTAACAGCAGTGCACAGAGCGGTGTGTATGGAGAGGAGGACTGGGGCAGTCAGACAAGGGATCAGTAGCCTCGAGTTGAGGAGTTTAAATGGGGGGGGACGCGGGGGGGGTGCGGTGGAGGGGGGTGGGGGGAGGTAAATACGTGATGACGAAGGGATTTAAATTGTGTATGTCGGTATGGGAGTAATATATCGTGATTGATGGAGGAGACATACTGGATGATTTTACACGGTGATTTAGATAGTGATTGAGACAACGATTCGTACCACAATAGGGAGAGTGTGACTGATTCGGTCATAGTTTTCGACACAATATAGATGAGAGTACTTGTCGGTGTGGGAATGCTTGGGTGTCTGTGAAGGATATGAGTGAATGTCTCTCATCTGCCTCTCTATCAGGGTGGAGTCACTCTATACTAAACGGATCAGAGTCACATCAAAGCGGGTGCGTACATCTGCTAGACATGCACTTATACATTTGGTCTGGAGGCTTGATGTAGATTGTGTGAGGTCGTTTCTGTTTGTAGATAGATGTGATATGAAACTTACTGAGATTGTCATTCGATATATCATTGAGTATGGGGTATTTTGTGTGTTGTGTTTGATTGGTATCACAGGAGGTCAGTTAATATAATTACTATATTTGATAGGGGGGAGATTGGAAGAAGTTTGGATGATTGGGATAAGTTGTGAACATGGTAGAGACTCTTTGTGTTGAGTATCTGATAATGTGCACGGCAGTGAGGGTGAGTGGTTTGGAACAGATGAGACAAGTGTGAGGGACATAGTGGTAGAGTAGTGGGATGTGGGGTCGTGGTTAGACGAGGTGGGATTGGTTTTATTTATATTTATTTCTCTCTTTTTTTTGTTTTGTGATATTAATAGCATTGTGGTATGTTGCGTTTGTCTAATTCATTGTGTTTCACTGGTATTGGGTGATATTGGATTTAATAGTACAAGATGTGGGATGGGATGGAATTTTGTATTTGGATGTTACGAAAGTGTTTGTGACACACCGAGGTAGGGTCCATGTAGGAGGGGTAGTGTATAAATACTTATGAGAGGTTTCTTGTGAGGACACGTGCATTGATATGATTGGTTGTCGTACATTGGATTGTGGAGGGGAGTGTTGGTGGTTTGAGTTGGGGGGGGGTGTGTGAGGGTATACTGTGGTTTTGATTGATTATGGTTTACTCTGGGTTATGAAGCGTGTCAGGTTGGGGTGTTTGGGAGTGTTGTTTGTTGTATTTTGTGGGTATATGTGGGGTGTTGTTTGTGGTGTAAGGTTGGTGATGTGGGATTTTGTTTGGTGTATGGGGGTATGAGGGTAGGTGGGGGGTGGATTGGAAGTGGTAGGTGTGGGTTGTTGGGGAATTAAGTTAGTGTTGTAGGGGGGGGTGATTTGTATGTAGAGATTAATTTTGGTGTATTGATTTATGATTAGGTTGTGATTGGGGGTTAGGGTGGAGTTTGTTTTTTGTATGGGGTGTGTTGGTGTTGTGGTATGATTGTATGATGTAGTGTAGGATAGTTTGTGTTGTTGAGTATATGAATTGAGTGATGTGTGGTGTGGATGATTAGTATTAGGAGGTTGTGAGTATTTGGGTTGTAAAGAAATGATTATTGTTAATGTTGTGAGTGATGAAGAATACTATAATCTAAGATCAAACCAAAGAACAAGAGGAGATGTGGGTTGTGTTGTTAAGAAATGCTGGATGGTAAATGGTTAATTGTATAAATGAAAGTATGGGAAAAATGGAACAACCAACCCTCTCCAAGATTAGGAGAGGGACCTTATATACTACTATAGAGGCCGGCCATGGGCTTAGTTGGGCCTCCCATGGGCCTTGGGCCGGACTAGATTACTAATCTAATCATTATACTAACTACGAGCTAAGACCTGTTACAACTTGGAAGTGACCGACACTTTTCGTGTTTCCAACAATCTCCCCCTAAGGGAGGTCACTCCAATTTAAAAACTTTAAACCTAGCATACTATGCTTTATCTTTAGTCTTTAGCTCGCACTCTTGACTTTCTCTTGTGTATGTTTGTAAGTGATCATTGACTTCTTGGATTGAGCTTGTTCCTTGAACTTGTATTTGACATTTTGATCTTGAGCATCTTGAGATCATCAAACCAAGCACAATCTCTTGCAATCTTGAAAATTCCATTTTCTTGTGACTGCGACTTCTGGACGACATGCTCATACCATTCTTGAAAACTTTAATATTGCATCTTCTTGAAATCTTTAACTTTAACACTTCGACACTTCTAAAAGATTGTGGTATCAAAGTAGCGAAATCTATGAAACATGTACTTGAGCTTTCTGAGTCTTTTGTTTGTCGGTAGGATATAGCATTTGGCTATGGAGTGTGAGACAGCTGGAATCAGGGACTCCCACCACCATCTTAAAATAGCTGAGAAAACAGTTAGCAATAAAGTAGGGGGACCAAAAAGCTTTTTTTGTCATTCGCACCAGGATTGGATGGAAGAAACCTGCGGATCCTGAGAATCGACCTGTGATCAGATAGATTCAATTTAAGAAGAATCTTCTTGACATGATTTCCAGCTGTAGTATTGAATCTTTCTAACACATAAGTATTAGATTCTTCGTACTCAGCATGTTCTCATTATCGGAACGTCTTAAAGCAGACAACATGATAAGAGTGAACCATGATTTACTATCTCACCGATTGATATAGAAAATTTATTTGGAAAATCAATCGGTGTATCACTACAAATTGTTTTTGTGACACACCGAGAGTGTTCATCATCTCAAAAATCACTAACAACCGTTGATCCATTTTCCTGAACAAGTTATGATTCTTATTGAATCGCACAATCGGTTCTCTCCAGTTGTCACAAGTTTGATTCAAAAAGAATCGCACAAGTCACCTACCATGAGCGTGGTTGATGTTGGCTCAAGCAGGATTTCCATCTTCATGTAATGAATCACCTCTGATGTTCTGGCAACATCACAAGGATAATGCGAAAGGACTCTAAAATGTATCTTGTAATTTCACATTGTGTGCCTAGCAAGTATATTATGACAGTGTCCTAATAGATGTATGGATGATCCTTTTGCTCTAGACTCAATAGTTATTTTTTAGCCCAACTTTGATTTAAGTATCGGGGGCTGGAGCTGAGTGCCACCTTTTCAATATCAACTAACTCGGAGTGAGGAAGTCAATAGAAATGAGTGTATCTCCGTGAGTTTTGAAACAAAGTCTTTCTGACTTTGAGTAGCTGGGAGGGGGTTGTGCATAGCGTCACTGGGTCCATGACTGTCTTCAATGTCAGACAACACCTGAGTGTTTCTGACAGCATATGTATTGACCCGGTTTCTGCCTAAGTGTATGGAGGGCTTCTTTATTTTCACCCTTTATCCTTACATTTCTTTTTCATTCTTCAACCCCTTCAATGCATACCGAGACTTCATAACTAACACCTTGTTGGGTTTGTTCCAGTGTTAGCTCCATCTCAGTCGCAATATCCACATGATCTGTGCAAGCCCTTACCATTGATACCTAATTCATGAGGTCATCGAGTAATACCGTTTAATCACTTCATTAACAATGACCTTGCGTATTTAAGTGGTGGTGTCTCAAGCCGAACTTATGCAACTTCAGTGACGAAGATAAAGGCTACAGATTATGGACACATCAAATGGATTGAAGACTTGGTCCCAAACACCATGTGGAGTCAAGTGTCGATTGTCTATGACAAACATGCACTTTGGGGCATCTCTCACTGGGGGCGAAAACGTTAACAATTCTATGGATTTACAGTCAATAGGGAATCTGCTCATGATGTCTACTCCAGTCACAAAATCCTTGTTGTTACAAAGCTTAAGATTGTCGAATGGCATAATTACAAACATTTGGAATGGATCACTTTTCGTATAGATGACAACAAGCTGTACACATTCAAAGAAGGCGATTACAACAGACTTCGCCTTCAAGACATTGAAGACATGCCGCTTCTTCTTGTTCAAGGCAAGATGACAACTCTCAATATTGAGGAACGTCTAGCTTTGGGTGTTTCACTGCGAATGTTTACAAGAAGCATTGTCATCAAAAGGCATGTTGAAGATCTTCAATTAGGTATCGAAAGTTACCAAAAGAAGCTCAACCTCACAAATCCGGATACGTACATATCAGATCTCAAACGAAAAACACCATATACAGCATACTCTAATCCCAAACGCTTCATATATCAGAATAAAGACAAGAAGAATAGATTGATGCGTATTGATGAACCTCAAAAGTTTAGTGACGGTACACTCAAAGATGTTCAATGTGCTCTTGATGAAATTCTGAAGCGAATCCAGATGGAGTACTTGCCACAGACAGTCTAGATAAATGTAGACAGGGAAAGGGCAGGAGCTATGATCTAGGCTATTGATTGACAACTCAAGAATATAAGGTTAATAAGGAGCCTGGAAAAATTCGTTAGTGGAGACTGTACGGGGGAGACCTTTGGCTGCTGGAAAGGACCATATGATTTATCATATGATGTCCTCATCATAACAGGTCAAACCTAGTACATAATAAAAACTTGTGAATTTGTAGATATGTAGGGTAGACTTAATGGTTATAATAAGGAGTGCTCGAGTATAAAATTTTCAAGAATTTTTTAGTAACTTCAAAAAATTTCAATTTATTATACTCAGCACTGTCTTATATACCCTCAAATATTAAGAGGGAGTATTAAAATGTTCCTTATATATATTGTGTAACATTTTGTCCCTGAACGTTTAATCAATTGATATCCAAAATATCAAGGGATTAACATTCTGGATAAGGGGAGAAAATGTGATTAAACTGAAACTAACTTGTTGAAATGTGATCATATAAAATGGACTCATTGCACTCTACACTTAGCATGTACTACGATTACGATGCACATGTTAAGGGGGAGCTTTTAGTGATGATGAAAAAAACTTTCAAAGTGTAAATCTTTTGATATTTATATCAAACACTTTGATTGAAATTTTCAATGATGGAATACCCAAAAGACTGGTCATGTACTTAAATTTATGGAGTTATAAGGTGGTTAGGCATAAGTATTCAAATCCTATGATCCAACCAGAACCGGAGGGATCTACCCAGGGATATCCACTAGTTAGTGTAGAAGTCCTTAGGTATGATACAAAAGGAGAAAAAATGAGAATCAGGAATAATGCCGACTGAGATAGAGCTAACACTGGAACAAACCCAACAAGGTGTTAGTTATGAAGTCTCGGTAAGCATTGAAGGGGTTGAAGAATGAAAAAGAAATGTAAGGATAAAGGGTGAAAAGAAAGAAGCCCTCTATACACTTAGGCAGAAACTGGGTCAATACATATGATGTCGGAAACACTAAGGTGTTGTCTGATATTGAAGACTGTCATGGACCCAGTGACGCTATGCACAACTCCTCCCAGCTACTCAAAGTCAGAAAGACTTTGTTTCAAAACTCACAGAGATACACTCATTTCTATTAACTTTCTTACTCTGAGTTAGTTGATATTGAAAAGGTGGCACTCAGCTCCAGCCTCCGATCACTAAAATTAAAAGTGCACAATTGAGTCTAGAGCCAAAAGAGATCATCCATTAATCTCATTAGGACACTTGTCATAATTTAGCTTGTTATCTCACACAATGTGAATATCAAGTAATATCATTAGAGTCCTACGCAAGATCCTTGTGATTTTGCCAGAACATCAGAGTGAATTTACTTAGGTATTCACAATGAAGATGGAAATCCTGCTTGAGCCAACAAGCTCATGGTAGGTAACTTGTGAGATTCTCTATAAATCAAACTTGTGACAACTGGAAAGAAACGATGGTGCGATTCTATAAGAATCAAACTTGTTCCAGGATATGGATTGTCAATTGATGATGAATTTTTGAAATGATTAACACTCTCAATGTGTCACAGAACTACTTTAGCAAGTGACCGTTGGATTTGATTTTCAAATGAAATTCTATAACAATCGATGAGATAGTAACCACTAGTTCACATCTATGTGCTGTCTGCTTTGAGACGTTCTGAAAGGGGATGCGGACAACAGCCGAGTACGATTAATCTAATACTTATGGTGTTAGAAAGATTCCAATACTACAATCTGGAAATCCTGTCAAGAAGATTCTTCTTAAATTGAATCCACCTGATCATAGGTCAATCATCATGGATTTGAAGGTTACTCCAACCAAACCTGGCAATGACAAAGCAATATTCGTGCCCCAAGTACCAGCTTTATTGCTAACTGTTTTATGCAGCTTAATTAAAAGATTGTGGTGGAGGTTTCCTGATTACCAGCTGGCTCACAGTCCATAGCCACATGCTCATGACCCGACCGACAAACATAAGACATCATGAAAGGCTTAAGTACATTGCAAGACTTCCTCTACTCTGATACCGTTACAAGTGTTAAAGTTACAAAAAAAGTGTTAAAGACTTTCAATAAAGTAGCACATTAAAAGCTTTCCAAATCAACAAATCAAGAAAGGTATGAGCGTGTCGGTCCAAAAGTCGCAAGTCCACAAGATGGCAAAGTTACAAGTTGGTGTAAAGAGATTGTGCTTGGTTGATTATCTTAAAATGCTCAAAATCACAATGTCAAATACAAGTTCAAGGAACAAGCTCAATCCAGAAATCAATAATCCCTACAACATATTCACAAGAGAAAGTCAAAAGGACGAGCTAAAGACTAAAAGACAAAGCATAGTATGATAGGCTTAAAGTTGTGTAAATTAGAGTGACCTCCCTTAGGGGGAGATTGTTAGAAACACATAAAAGTGTCGGTCACTTCCAAGTTGTATCAGGTTTTAGCTCGTAGTTAGTATAATGATTAGATTAGTAATCTAGTCCAGTCCAAGGCCTATGAGAGGCCCATCATAGCCCATGGCCGGCCGTTCATGTAATATATAAACCCTCTCCTAGCTTTGGAGAGGGTTGGTTGTTCCATTTTGTAACATTTCATCATAATATACTTCATCCATTTTCTATCCATTCTATCTCTAACATCACAACCCACATCTCACTCTTGTTCTTGGTTTGATCATAAGATTACTAACATCACAACCCACATCTCACTCTTGTTCTTGGTTTGATCATAAGATTACTACAATTCTTCATATTGTCTGAAGGCAGGAACGAATTCTCGTTGGTAAATAGTCGTAGTTGTAACATATGTATCAAATTAGTTCTAGTTGTACCAGATTTCTAGCAAGCAGATTGTTGTTGAACGGGTCAATTTTTTACCCAACGGTTCACAGATAGTCTTCATTCACAACCACGGATGCCCCACCTCCACCATCCTCCAATAACTCTGATGATTATCCATCCAATAACTTTGATGATTATCCATCTAATAACTATCAACAACATCCTTCTGATAATCCAACATACAATCAAACTTATCACCATCCATTCTCTTACCCACAAAAACCTCAAAATCATTTTTCCTAAAATTACCAATATGCATCACACAATTACCCCATTTTTCGATCTTACCCTAGTTTTTCTGAAACTAGCCTTCCAGCATCGCCACCACTACCACCAGCTCATTACCTCTCGTCTTATTACCAAGGTTTTGAACAACCCTACTCTCTTCTGCTACTAGACCAACAGATTATCCATCTACGGTTTTTAATGTGAAACGATATTTTTGAGATTCATGATAATGCAGCCAATAGCTGGTTTAGTCTATATATTCCTACATATTCTATTATTATGTGGTTCTTCCTGATAATGCAGCCAATAGCTGGCCTTTGGTCTCTAATCTTTTGCAAAGCAGTCCTATGTTACAAAGCTTTCTCATTGGTGCTTTGATGTATTGTCTGAAGGCAGGAACGAATTCTCGTTGGTAATTAGTCGTAGTTGTAACATATGGGTCAACTTAGTTCTAGTTGTACCGGATTTCCTGCAAGCAGATGGTTATTGAACAGGTCAATTGTTTACCCTGTTCGACCTATGGCTGTCTTGAGGTTCAATTTGGAAAGGTTTGTTACAGATATTGAGTTATAGCTCTAAAATATTACAGAATCCAAAATAATCAGGAAATTAAGAGCATTGAGAGGGTAGAAGTCAGTTATGTGCCTATAATTCATTTATACAAACAAACACCTTGTATGTGCACAACTGATGCACTAATCCTACCCATGAACACATGAAACATGCAAATATACGAGCAAAAATATGGAGTAAAAAAGCCACCTAAGGAAAAGGGCTTCCCAAACAATTGTGTAAAAACCACTTTTGCTCACAAGCCATACAAAAATTTTTGAAGCTTCGTTATGATAAGCAAAGTGATACTTGTCGCGGAGTGTACATCAGTAGATATTCTTCATCACAAAAACATATCTAGTGGCTTGTTGGCAGAAGCCCTTCTTGATTCCTGCAATTTATTATCAACTAAAACGTCAAATATTCTGCTAGTAATTGTTGAATATCCTATCCATTGACCTATCTTCATCATTTTATCAATGGAGCTCTGCAGTTCATCACTTCACTTAAAACCCTTGTCAACCACCCCTTCAGTTTCTTCAATCTCACTCTCAAACTCATTTAAACTCACCAAAAGATTGAACACACTCACAGTTTCACATAATTATTCATCTAGTCAACTAGTGTATTATACTAGAAGAAACTTGGCAATTGTTGCTAGAGCTGCGGCTCCTGCGGCTGTTTCGAATGACGTTAAGGAACCGTTGCCTGCGGAACATGTTGTTCAAGAGACACAAGAACCAAACTGCATGGTGAGATTGTCTTATCAGTCTGTTTTTATTATGAGCTAATGAATTATACCATTTTTTTGTATGCATTGTAGTAATTATTTGTAAAAAGTCCTTGGTGACATTAGTTATTTAGGTTTAGCGTAAAAGGCCAATGTGTCATTAGCAGTTTTGCCATTAGGTGGTCACGTTGAAATGTGTGATGTCGAGTTCAATTCCTGCTAGGTGCAAATAACTATGAAGTGGCCACGCTAACAACCTGAAAAGGGAGGGCTTTACCTGGTTTGAGTTTATGGGCGGTTGGTTCAAAGTTCAAACACGTGGATTAGTTTGGCCAAAAGGTCATAAACCATGGTTACCCAAAAATAAAAACAAAAATTGTCATTGGGTTTTTTATTTACTTTTTGAGCTTATGTGCTTAAATTAGCCATAAGCTCAATTGCTGAAGTTGATAAGCTCATAAGCCCAAAATACTGAATTTATGAGCTTTTTCAATTTCAAATAAGCTTAAGCCTGAAAAATGACCTAATCCAAACACACCCTTATTTACAGCTGAGTCATTAAAAGGGGCTTTGTGTAAACTGGCTTTATTAGAAATGATACTTTTTATATTAAAATGTGAAACTTTTCTATATATTGATGAATTTTATGCAAAATGTTCCATAAAGTACTAACTTTAATTAATCTTTGTGCCTTTCTGTACACAAACCTACAGACCATAATTACTATATTTTTTATGACAAAACAAACATTATTATTACTGTACTATATTTTATAGCAACAATGTATATCGGATGTAAGTATACAAATTGATGTCAATATCATGTTACCGTTCCCCACACTTCTTTTTACTCAAGCAGAGCATTTTATATTCATGGCATCATTATTAGATTAATGCTGTTACCAACTTGGTATTGAATATGTAACATTATCTATGTTTTGTATTTGAAAACTGCAACGTTGACAAGAAAAGTCAAAAGTAGATGTACCTTTAGGAAACAAAAGTATTGTATACCGTTGGAAAACTACAATAGGTTGCCATTTCTCTACATTTTTCGTTAAATTTAAACCTTTAAAATATGCAGCTTCGGTTGAGCGTAGAAGTTCCATCTGTCGTATGTGATGATAGCTATAAAAGGGTCATAACTCAGTTTATGAAGAAGGCAAAGGTACCCCTACATTTAATGTTTCATCATCTCGTTGTTTTCTTTCTGTTTTACTTTGCGTCCTGTATTATGTGACTTCAGTAACTTCCTGTGATGTGTTTCTTTCTTCTTTATTTCAGGTTCCTGGATTTCGTCCAGGAAAGAAAGTTCCCGAAAGTATTCTCAAGGAGAGATGAATACGTGTTATTTTTGTTACTTTGTGTTGATTTCATCACATGTACGTCTATACAAGTCTATTACTAATTTATAAGCTAGTGAGATAAACTTAATTAATAAATGTGTTAAAAGTTAGACAAAATAGATCAGCAAACTTTAGAATATGACTAAATGCTTACAATATTTATAGAAATCATTGATATAGCAATGTTCTTTTGAGCTAACTCATTACAGTATGGCACACACAAGTACGTACACAAAGAGCACAACACAAAGAAACACAAACTCACTACAAATCTGGATTATTAGGAATACCATATTATTCTAAATATATTTAAAAGTACTAATTTTGTTAAATAAAATTTGAAAATATTATGATCAAACAAAAAAAACAACTCCTTATATATTAGGAAGACTAGAAAGGTCCTAAGCCATGTTACGCATGGCCCGTGATGGGTTAAATTTATAGTATTTGTATTAGAAGTTAACATTAAAATGAACCATGCATGCATGATGCTAAATATATGTGTACGTGGTTTTAGCAAAACATAAAGTAATATACATAAACTGATGTGAGGTGCAGGCTTTTGATATTTAAAAGTGATTTGGAAGCCACAAACGCATCTCCATCTTAGCATAACCGTACCAAGTACCAACCAATGCATATGAGAAAATAAGATATCATCACAACTTAGCATTATTCACGTTATATGTACAAAAAATAGGGATGTTTAGTATGTTAGAATTCTTTTATAATTCTTTTTGTTAAAAATGATATGCTAGTATTAATAAATGTGTGAAATTTTAATTAAAATTATTATTTTTAAAATAAGTATCAAAATTAAGAAAGTAATAATAAAAATAATAAGTAAATAGAAAATGCTATTAGGGGCAATTTGATAAAATTATATGATTTAGTGCTAAATGATTCTAAACTCTAAATAATACATAGGCTATGTATGAACTTGGTTCTAAATGAAAGTGATATGTTTGGTAAATGTTTTTGATACTGATTTGAACGATATAAAATTACATATTTATCCTTGTGTCGTATATGATGTATTTTTGTTGTTTTCTCTTTAGAAAATACACATTAGGAAGAGTGAATTATCATTACTCCATCCGTCTCATATTAAGTGTCCAGTTTGACTTTTTCGAGTTTTTATTTTTCAAGTTTGACCTTAACTAATTCTTTTTGTGTTATATAATACTTGATGCAAAATATATGAATGACTTTAGTTTTAAATGTATTTTTATTGGTATAATTTTCATCAAATATTATATAACACAAACAAAAGTATTTAGAGTCAAAGTTGAAGAAAAATGACTTAAAAAGTCATACTGAACACTTAATATGAGACGGAGGTAGTATCATTTTTTAACTAACCCAAATTAATAGAATGATAATAATAACAAATAGATATTATATAAAACATAAAATATGTAAATTAATATCTTTCTCACATGAGGCATGTGTTTTATTTGATCTATTCACGTTCTTGGTCTTTTGTTATCACTTTAAAACGATACTAAAAATTTAACACGTATGAAGACGAGTTACAAAACATCGACTAAAGTTAAATATCTATTACCATTTCAATTAGAAGAAAAACACCCATCAACCATTTGTCAGTTAAACACAATAATAAAAGAAATATTTATTACAACCAAGTGTATTTTGACTTTTTGACGTTCTATTTTTAGACTTACTTTTATTATGAAAATGTATGTGAATTCATATGTTACAAGTCTTGTATGGGCGGGACTTGTAACAAGATGGGTTGATATAACATTTTCCATGAGGACATTCTTTAAAAGGCTTTCGTGTTATTTAAAACTTGTGAACTCAACAACTATTTTCATAGTTGACCCGTTTTTGACATGCTTTTCAGGTGATCTTCACTAAGGTGGACATTTTAGGAAGGCATTACATAGACGCTTTCCATTCATATTATGTTTTAAAAACAATGAATTGTCTTTGGGATTATATCAAAACATGTTGTAAACTCATAATATTTTTCGATTAATTCATGTATGGTGTTATCTATATCTTATGCGATGTACTATGAGCTGTTGCACCTCATGTTTCCCCTTTAGCGGGGTGTGACAGAATCAACCCCTAGATAACGGGGGTCGATATCGTTAATCCTTAAAGTCGATTTCTGTTACCAGTTTGGTCCCTCGAGCCCCCTTATACGTAATTGGTGTTAGTTTGACTTTTCAATGATGGGCATTTTAGTAATTTCTATTTTTTTTCGTTTTTTCGCCGTTGGTCCCTGACTCAAAAATCCCAACGAGTGTTGTACTGTTTGGTTTTTTTTGTCGTTTTTTACTTGCACCATTGGTTCCTGAATCGTTTTTTTCAATTTCCCATTTAAAAACACACTGATCATTTCATATTCTAAAAAACGTTACGTATTTATATTTTAATGTAAAATTATACACAAAACAATCCACCTCTCTTTTCAAAACATAAACACAATCATTATCATATATTAAACTCAAACACACATACATAACCATCTCAATAATTCGATCAACACAACCTTCCTGTTATCTAAAACAAAATCTAGTTTCTAAAATCAAAACCCATATTCTCTGGTCTCTATCTTGAATATACCAGGAAGCATCGAAAATAGTGATTTGTCATCACAAGTGCAAGATTTAAATAATTTCCGGCTAAATTGAGCTCGGTCGTCGGAAAATGAAACTGACGCAACTAAAGTGTGTAGTTCGCCAGAATAGATGATAGAATATGTCTTTTTCCTACCAAAGACTTCCGACAACATGCAGGTAAAACCAAAGAAAGAGACAACGGTAAGTAAGAAAATAAATTGAGCGGCTAAAAATCTCATAAGACCGGAAAATAACGAAACAAATTAAAGTCTGCAATGAGAAAATACAATTTATACTAACAAAATAGAAATTTCTAATGAAAGATTAAAACTCAAAAATTACGTGGTTTTTGTATGTTTGAAAATGTTAAAGTCCTTGTATGTTGGACTCAAATAATGAAAATATGAAGCCTTTTTGAATTGTTTAAAGTCTTTTATGTTCGAATCATAACTTATGAAAAATCTACTACAAAATACGTTGACTTGCATCCTAAAGATACTAATGGAACATCCTAAACTTAATTTTCTGCAACGACAAAACCAGTGATGCTTATGGTTAAGTGGCAATGTCCATTCTTTTAGCACTAAGATTGTTGGTCTCTTTTCAACGAAGAGGCATGTAGATTTGTGAGCCAAGGCCACACCAAATTTCTTCTACCAAATTGAGATTTTTTCAACGGACTAATTTTGCAATGAACCAATAATCCCAAATACTATTTGTCAGTCGTTTAGACTAACATTACAACGAACCGATAACCGCAAGGATTATTTCCGTGAGTTTCTTAAAATCTATATTAAACTTCAACATTTTTTTTATAAAATAGCAGTTAGAAGAATTGCAATATTTGGATCGTTTTGTTCGCAATTCGACGATCTTTTCAGTGACATTTTTTCCGAATGAATCGATAAATATGCGCTCCATATTCAATAAATAAAGTTTGTTATATAAAAAAATTCGTAAATAGTTTAAAGTTCAAGGTCGGTTTTGTAACTTTCCGCATACTTGAGGGTGTGTTTTGTAAAAAAAATTATTTACCTCGTATGCGGTGAAAAAAACTAATATTTTAACATCACGTATGCCGAAGCATACTGATGTTTAATATAATCTTACAATTAAAGAAAAGAAAATACAAAACCACTTAGAGGGGATATATGGAAGAGGTGAAATGAAGACATATACCGGAAGTAAAGAGACTGATTCCAAAAAAATCTTCGGTTAATGTAAGTATGCAAGTGAGCAATAAAAAAAAGGTCTACATTGAAACAAACGATGAAAAACAAGCATAAAGAAATACTACTACCATTAAGATACTTTCTTTTTTTGTGAAAATTAAAAAAAGAAAAAGAAAAGAGTCGTATTTGACCCTTTTCGTTTACAATACGGTTCTATTTTAAAGAAAAAGCAAAAAAGAGAGAGAGAGAGAGAGAGTAAAACCTAAAAATCTCAACAAGTGTAAAATTACCAAAATACCCCTAACGCAATAAAATCCATAAAAACTTAAATAAACTTCATTTAAATGTTAGAAACTATAAAAATGCAACATGTGACAATTATGAAAATTTATGTAATATTAAAATACCTTATATTATATAAAGAAAATAATTAATGTTTATGAATATATAAGTTATGCCGAAATTAAGTGTATTTAATTATGTATTTATTACAAATTAAAGTAAATTAAATATGGATAGTTACAAAATCAATATTGGCAAGTTAAAAGTCAGATGTAGCCATTTAGAAAGCCCATAAAATTGGTCAAACTACCTAATATATTTCTTTTATACATCTTATTTGTTAAAACCTAAAAACCATAATCACCGAAACCCTAAAAACATAAAAGAGGCGGCACAAAGTTCTTTCAAGGGCAAGCACGATTTTTCTAGGGTGTTTTGAAGGTCAAGGATTGTGGGAAAAATATTGGAAAGATTGTTTAAGGCTTGGTTCGATTGTGGTAATTGTTTTGGTTCGAAATACTCAACCGAATAGCATAAATTCATAAAATCATCAAGAATCATCAAAGGTATTTTTGTATCTCATTTTTCATCATATTAATTCGTTCTATGCTTAAGAAAAATATTCATGCATGTTATATTGATTTTATAAATTAAAACATGTTCAAAACCCTAATTTTTAGCTAATTATGAAATCGGCATTAATAAGACTTGTAAAATTGATTTTATATTTTTCTAAGGTTTTTTATATCATATATGACTCAGATCAATTGTTGGAAAAATTTATAAAAGATTCGAAATATTTATTTGGGATTTAACTTGGTTTGCCGATTTCGAATAAAAGGAAAAAGGAAAGAAATAAAATTAGGGTTAGGGTTTTAATAATTTTTCCAGGTTCTCTTAATGCTAATGATTGTATAAAAATTGGGAAATGTTTGGGGAAAAATTTAATTAGGGTTTTAGTGATTTATTTGTTAGCCGATTGTGATTTTAAAAGTATAAGGACTTGTTTTGTAATTTCTGAAACTATGGGGTCTGTTTTAGACATGTTATTATATTTAATATATTCTGTATAAAATAAGTTGGGGGGTATAAAATGTCATATTGATATTATTTTGGATTAAAATGGTTAATTACATATAATAAGTAATTAGAAATTAATTAATTAAAATAGAGGGACTGAAATTGTAAATTCTGAAAAGTGGAAGGTTTGGTTAGTATTTAATGTATAAAGTATGAATTTGGTGTCAATGTACCGTAGAAAACGTGATCTCCATTGTGAATATCTTCCTGGTCCAAGAATTGGTGGATGATCTTTTGAACCAGCTGCCATGATATTGTTGTGCATTTGACTATATGTTAAGGATGTATTGACTGGAGTAGACATGATGAATGAATGGTTATGAATTATGAAGTGTGAAAGTTGTTGGATCTTAAGTGGATATGATGTGATTGAAGTTATGGTTTTGAATACAATTAACGATCACGGGATTTTACAAGTCTATGAGTAAAATCGATAAAGAGTTTAACGGGATTTTACAAAATCAATAAAAAAACCGTGAGTGAGTAATTGATTGTGTTTAAGGTTTGTTTGTTGTGAATTGATTGTCTTTTAAGTTCTTGTTTGTCTTGATGTTATGTTTTGATTAGACAATGATTAATAGATTCCCCAATTCGGTCAAATACCACCTGATGCACGGATCGACCTTCACGGTAAGGTCGAAATTTTTTTAGGGAAAATAGGTTTTCAAAACAAGGGTTTTCAATGGACAAAATGCAGTGTCTTTAGTCAAAACGCAATGAGACAAAACGCAACCTTGAGACAAAACGCAATGAGCAAAACGCAGTGAGAGCAAAACGCAATGACCAAAACGCAATCAAGAACACCCTTTCAGTTAGACAAAACGCAGCCAAGAAAAAATCTTCAAACTTTCTTGAAAGCTACGAAATGATGTTAAAACCACCTAGTAATGATGCAAGGGATAGTTCTAAGCCCGAAAGTACAAATCTTTAACACTTTTAACCACAAACAAAGATCAATCTTGGATTTTCTTGCTATTTTTTTCAAACAAAAAAAAAAAAACAAACCAACCCACGAATTTTGATGATTTCGAACCACAAATCAAACACGAATCCACCCTTGAAGCTCTGGTACCAATTGTAGGATCCCTTTAACACATACACTTCATATCATACACGGATCTAGATCAAGAAATATAGAAAGAGAGTGAGATGATTTCCTAGAGAGAGAAAGAAGAGAGAGAGTGAGATGGGAGAGAAAATAGAAAAGTGAAATGTTTATTATGAAATCAACTAACTTTTCCAAAGAGGAAAAGTTACTTATATACCCCGACACATTAAGTGACGTTCAGGATATTTAACTAGGACCCGGGCTCGGGTTTTTCTTGGGATTAAACCCGAAACATATACAATATTAGATTAACTATCGAGCCCGATTCCCGATACTTTCCTATTACAACGTTAACTAATTGATTGATCGAGACTTAAATACATAATGAACGAACTTCATGTTCGACTCAATATTTTGAGGCTAACACAAACATTGGTTGAAATAGGATATCCCAGTCTTTCTTGGATGGTGAAACATATGGTGTTAAGGAAGATGAGTTTTGCACGAGTCTTGAACTGATATAGCCAGGAGTCATAAGTTGAACTCGGGTCCTAAACTGAATTGTTCAGAAGCCATTGTTGTCAGCTCATCAAATTTGGCATGAATAGTTTCCATGATCAATCTTGTCTGTTTATTATAGATCTTGTATGCTTTCTTTGCGGGAGAATAGCCAATGAAAATACCAATATCAGCTTTGGGTTTCAGCTTTCTAAGATCTTCACTGTCATTGGTTGGGTAGCATAGAGCTCCAAAGACATGAAGATACTTTAAATCTGGTTTTCTGTCATGTATCAGCTCATACGATGTTTTATTGTGTCAAGAACGAATCAGGGATCGGTTCTGGGTAAAACAAGCGGCTGCCACTGCTTGACCACAGAAATAATAGTGCCTTTAAAAATATCAACATAGTACGAGCAACTTCTACTAACGTCCGGTTCCGCTTTTTGACGACGTCGTTCTGTTGAGGAGTAAGCGTAACTGATTTTTGGTGAGAAATACAGACATCTTCATAGTAGCTTTTCAGTGTCTGATTAACAAACTCTGTTCCATTTATCTGTTTGAATGTTTCTGACAGTTGTATTGAGACGAACTTGTACTTGCTTTAGAAATTTAATTATGAACTCAGGAGTTTCATCCTTTGAATGTAAAAATTTAACCCATGTGAACCTCGAATAATCATCCAGGATGTCTAAAATGTACTTCTTCCATTGATACTCTCGACATGCATTGGACCGCAAAGATACATGTGCAACAGGTACAGTTTTTCTTAGATGTTGTTTTTAGATTTGGGTTTATGAGTATGCTTCTTGCTTTTCCCTAATGAACACGCAGAACACAAATGGTCTTTCTCGTATTTCAATTTTGGCAAACCTCTAACGAGACCTTGTTTAGCCAGTTCATTAATGGTATCGAAGTTTAAGTGAGACAATCATCGATGCCATAACGAGGATTTAGTCTTAAAAGCTTTGGACAAGAGACATATTGGAGAGGACTGCAGCATATCATCCAGTGAAAGGTATACAAATTTGTGCCCCTTGAGCCTGTAAGGAGATTGACACCCTCTAAATCATGAACAAAGCATGAGTGTTTTCTTAACGCTACTTCAAGATCAGAGTCACAGGATTGACCCACTAAAAATAAATTATGTCCAAGCCCCTCTACATAATAAACCCTTGAAATTGTTACATTCCCTATCTGATAATTACCATATCCCATAATTGTTGCAACTTGATCATTTCCAAATCTAACTGTTCCTATAAACTTGATGACAAATTTGATGAGCTGAGAGCGTTGTCCGGTCATATGTTTGGAGCAACCCGAATCCAAGTACCAAAGGACGATCTGTACGACTTGCATTGGAAACGTAAAGAAGATGGAGAATTTGAAACAATAGATCCCTAATTTCTGTTGGGTTTCGAGTTGTTAGAGTACCTAGATTCTACAATCCTAGGTTTACTACTCGAACACACAATTTTTGTTTCATTAGGTTTCAGAGTTACTTTTGTTTGAACTAGTTTCCTAGGATACACCATGTTAGTGGAAGTGAATCTAGTAAAGGGCACTTAGTTCCATCTATAGTGAAAGTCCTTCCTGTAGGTAACCATCTGTGTCCAACATTAGTAAACACTTTACCCATAGGTTTTCATTCTTTCTTATTATTTCTCTTAACAAACTTAGCTCTAGCACGCAAATTCACATCATTCAAATAATAAACAACACACATATTAGGATTTGCATTAAACAAACATTTCTTACATGTAGAACACACAAATTCAGAATTCGCATTTAAGACACCATGCTTAATATTTGCATTACAAACAGAATCACTATTATTCTTATTCAAACTAGACTTAACATTCCTAGGGTAGTCTTCTACTTTTTTATTCTTCATGTTGCTACTTAATGTTCGCGTGATCCTATTGTTCCTTTTATTGCCTTTAGGCTTTGATCCGCTAGCATTAGTAAAACTATTTACTGTTGTAGAAGTCAACAAAGGTTTGTTAATAGTCTGAGTGTTTTATGAATCTACCTGTTTTTGTGTGTTACTTGTTGATGTACTAGGCTCTGCAAACCTAACTTGCCTATTCTTGTTCATTGGTGTGATACCAACTAATTTCTCACTATTGTTTCGGGAACCGGGGCATGTAGCACTGACATATAATAACAACTCTTGAATTCGTGTTGCAAACTTACAAGCATAGTCTAACACATTATCTAAAGGTTTTAAAGCTCTAGCCTGCTCTACAAGTGCACAGAGTGTGTCAGCATGTTTTGTTTTGTTAAGATAATCTAAATGTGCTTCTTTGTTTTTCTTAAGTCTAGGAGAAAGTGATGGAAAATCTAACTTAAACATCCCTAGGGCAATCACATTTGAGTTGTTGACTGGTGCAGTACAATCAAACATACTTTTTCCTTTCAAGGTTGCAATGTGATCTTTCAAGTTGCTGATTGTTATGTTTTTCGTTTGTAACTTAGCTTTCAATTCATTTATTTCAAAGAATTCCTAAAATTCAGGAGCATCCTGATTATTACATGGTCTGTCATTTTGAAAACTTTCTTTACTTTGTTATACTTTAATTTCAAGAGAAATACACCGTTTTTTAAGTCTTGAAAATCTATTAGAAAGTTCATCATAAACAACTTTTTCAACCATATCTTTCTTTTTGGAAAGCTCAGCTGCAAGTTCCAAACACTTACTGTATTCATCAATATAACTCTGTTCCATATCAACATATTCAACAAGATCATCATAAGAATGCATAGTAGTACACATAACATCTTGAAAAATTATTTGCTCCAAAATACGATCATTTACCTATAAAAGCTCTTTCTTTTCAATCTTAAAATACTTTCTATCTACGGAACACTGATCAACCTCAATTTCCATTTGTTAAAAAATTGCTTTCAATTCATAAACCTCTCTATAAAGACCTAATTAAAAATATGCAAATGATTCTCTTAGAGATTTGACAAATGGGAGAACGTATATTTTAAAAGCTCCTCTAATATGCTCAAACTCCCAAGTCCCTTCTTTTTGCCTAGTAACTTTGGTTTTAACTTTTATCACTTTGTCAAAATTGTCAAGATGACTTTTTGCTTTCAAAAGATTTTGTTTGACCATACTAGTAGTTGGAAGTTGATGAGGAAGATCATTTTGAACTGGCTTTGGTTGAACCGATGGTTGTTCAGAAAATGTTTTTAAAATTGGTAACCAAAAAGCTTGTTCTGCAGATAGTTGTTTTT
This sequence comes from Tanacetum coccineum, assembly GCA_026074375.1. NCBI lineage: Eukaryota > Viridiplantae > Streptophyta > Magnoliopsida > Asterales > Asteraceae > Tanacetum > Tanacetum coccineum. The sequence goes on from BQNB010010648.1 coordinate 58,489, forward strand.
TAGGAACAAAATACGCAACAAAATGCTCAGACAATTTATTCAGTGAAGTATAATCAATGGGAGTAATGTCTACTTTTTTCTCTTTCACAATCTTATCATTTTGTTTTGCATTCATTTTTAATCTACTCTCTTTAGCCAATTTAAGGTCTCTTCAGTATCAATCACAGACAGTGCATCATGTTTCTTAACTAAGGTATGACCATAATATAACACATGTTGTTTTCGTTGAGCTTTACACATATACAAAGGATTTTGATACCCAAGAGCTGTTTTGTGAGTGTTATCATAAAAAACTTGAGGTTTCGTTAACATATGCATCGTTTGAATCGTTTGACCTGTTTGTTGTCAAGAGCTTTCTTTTTCTTTTCTAAATCCAAAATTTCTTCAATGTAATTTTCTTGTTTTTCAGAAAAGTCTTTTTTCAAAACGTCTATTTTTGTGGTTAAAGACTTGTTATCTTCAATATTTACAAAAAGTTGCAACTTTAACGTTTGAAATTCTTTTTGAAAAGCATCAAACTTTGCATTACGATCAACGATTATACCTCGTATTTATGAATCAATATATTTTTCGCGGTTTGTTAAATAAAATTTCTATCTTTCTTCAAATTTTTTGACTTGTTCTTTGTATCGTTCAAGCTCAGCAGTCAATGATTCATTTACAGTCTTATGTTCCTGATTAACCGCATTGCATTTTGCTACATGAGTAGACATTTCCTCAATCACAGACATTATCATAGCATCTTGTTGTTCAGAAAAATTAGTATCTTAAACAACTTCATTTTCAATTTCTTTTAAATATTGATCATAAGAAATAACATTGTTCTCACTTGTAATGTCAATAGTTGAATCATCAACTAAAACTGGTTGTTCAAAATATTGCATCTCTTGAACACTTTGATCAATCACATTATTATCTTGATAAATGTCACGATTTGGTACCTCAGAGAGAACATCTGAATCATAAGCAGAGAGTTTGGCCATGAGAACTACACTTGTTGATGGTGCTTCATCATAGTCTGAATCGAATGCATCAAGATCGTCAGTCTGAAACATAGCAGTTGTAGTCAGTGCCTGAGTGTCTGGGCCTAAATTAGCTCGTTCCCTTGTATCTGCCAAAAGTGCAAGATTTTCTTCATACAAAATAACCCTTGCTTCCTGAGCATGAGCTAGCAGCATCTTTTCCTTAAACCATTCTAAATTCTTTAGCCTTTTTGGTTGAGTATATTGTCTTGCCATATAACCTTCACCTTTACAGTTGTAGCATCAAACAACCTTGGATTGGTTTGAAGTAACATTTCCTATATTCCTGTTAACCCCTATGCATGTAGCATTACCCTTTGCACTAGTACCCGCATAACTCTAAGTCTGTCTTCCTTGAACATTCTGCATTGTGACCCTACAGTCTTGGATAGTAGCTTGGTTCCTAAGATTAGATAAAGTCCGCAACTAATTGTTGATATCTTGAAGCAAAGGCGGTGCTAAGAAATGCCATTATTTGTTGAGATTTACAATAGGATCATTAGTGGAAAGAAATGATGGTACAACAAGTCAGCAAGACCTGAATCCAATTGTAGGAATACCATTGGTGATTGTTAATGAACAGCTGGTGCTTGATATGGTTGTTGATGAACAACTGGTGCTTAATATGATTGTTGATGAATAAGTGGTGCTTCGTATGATTTTTGTTGTGGAGGAGGTGAATAGAATTGTTGTTGTTGAGGAATCATTAAAGACTTTAGATGGTACTGAGATAGATTATACTGAGGTTGATTGTTGTAGAATGGAGGAGAGTTGTATGTGTTAGCAACCAATGCAAGAGGATTTGGAAATCTTTGCCTCATCATCCGAACTTTATTAGCATGGACTTCATGTTGCCTCAAATATGCGTACAACTCATCAAAGTTTGTGTTGTGCATGTCCTTTGCTAACTTGACATCTGCAACAAACTTACTCCATTATGGCTAAAGGTGATTCACAAACTTTGTATTAACTTGAAGTGGTCGCATTGTCATTCTAATTGTGTTCATGTCATTAATCAGCTTAGCAAACCTTAAGTAATACGAGTGAATGGTTTCTCCCTTCTCAAATGTGAATCTATCAAACTCATTATACAGCTTTGATTCTGGTTCTTGCAGTGAGAGTTTTGAACCTTCTATGAGCAATTTAACTCTATCCCATATCTCCTTAGCAACTGTGTGATGATTCACAAAAGTGTATACATCTAGTGGTAAACCCTGAAGTATGATGTTAGTTGTCTTATGTAACATGCTTCACGTATCTTCTCTTCAGGTATGAGATCAGCCAAAGTTCTTTCTCTTGTTAAAGCATGTGTGTTTGGAGTTGGTGGGACTTTAACTGTTCCAAACTGAAATGGACCATTTTTTACGGAGTCAAGAAGCTATATACCATGCTCTTTACCACGTATGTAGAGTAACATTCGACTTTGCCATGAATCATACCGAATCCTCTCGAGCATAGGAGGATGGTTCTCAGCTCCCGCAGCGATAACAATCTTAGCCATAGTAGACATGATGAATTGATTGATGTGTCAAATGATATTATAAGATTGGTTCAGTGATTAGTGAGTATTGTGTTGTTTTTATTATTGTTATAAATGATTTTGAGTTATTCTTGTAGTAATTTTTTTTTGGGTGCAAAGGTAAACTTGTATTAATAAACAATGAGAAATTACATCAATATAGAGAAAGGATTAGACAAGCCTAAACATTTCTATACAAAACAGGAAATACAACCATGCATATACAAATCATGTTCTAACAGATAACTAGATATCTCGGACATACAAGATATATCTCTGACAAAATGTAGAAGGATATATCTGACACCCTAAGCCAGACTTGACTTTTCAGGATCAAAACACAAATGCTAATCAAAACCCTTGCACCAAATGCCATGTCCTCTAGGCTACATTTCCCAACTCCTTACATCCACGATCTATTCTACCCTCGTCCACAATAGCTTAGGATGAAAAGGAGCATGCATCACCAAGGAGAACATAGCACCCATTCACACTATAAGAGGGGCTCTACCTGAGAAAGCTACATTTCCCATCCATTAACTTCAAAAACCATCAAATAGCTGCACCTTATTGGACTAATTAAGAAGCAAAGAAGGGCAGGAATCGCTAACCAGGGCACACTCACCCTCAAATAGACCTATCCAAACCTCATTTAACAGTGTATTGGGTGGACCAAGAAGGTTCATCTTTCACACACTCTCTATTCCACCCATCAGACATTGTCTATCCAGGTCAATTACCCTTCACAATGAGCAATCCTACCTTATGGTACATACAAATGAATTAGACCTCTCACAGTCCTAAAATAGCAAACCAGTTCCCTCCCAAGGCTAAACTAATAAGCTATTGAGGATCTAGTAAGTACAGTCACACCAAAAGTACTCCAACTTAAGTAATTGCTCATTTAATGGCCTGCAAAAATTTGGCTTCAAATAACTTGGAGATAGCAGAACCAAGTTACTGTAAAACTAGGATCTAAACACCCCTTTTGATACCATCAAACATATCTCTGTATAGATAAACCTATTCCAGGCTAAACCATCATACTCCCTTAAAGTCACTTTGAACTCAGCTATTTTCTCAGCTTTTTGAATTGGACACCCCATATCTGTTTAACTTGAAACACAGCAGGTGAGTCTTTAACATTGATGCTCATGAGTCTTAGCTTGACTGTCTCACTAATAACTTTGCCCAGATCCTCAGTATTTCTTTTATCACCTCTGAACAATCTAGCATTTCTTTTATTCCATATAAAATAAACAACAGGTCCAAGAGAGATCCTTCTCGCAACACTCCAAATTGAGTTATTATTCTTCATTCTACTCATTACTTGAATAATATCCTCCCAATTATCAAGAAGATTTTTAATATTCATTTTCTTTTGTGTTTCTTTCCAAACTGCTTTTGAATACTCACACTCAAAAAATAGATGTTTGTGAGAATCTCTTATATCATGACAGAAGGGGCATTTCATATCAATATTTGGATGCCATTTATGCAGTCTGTCCTTAGTGTTAAATCTTCCATGTATTGCAACCCATAAATTGAAAGCATGCTTAGGGATACACTGAGAGAACCATACTAAAGAATACCATTTGACTTGTTCACCATCATCATAAAAGTCTTCAAGGACATTTCTAACACTGAACCTTACAAACTTCCCTTTCTTATTCTTCCATCCGACTTTATCATTTTTAGTAGGGGTAATAGTAGGGACAGGAATGCTTACAATATCAGGGTATTTCTTACTCCATTCATTAGGCCATTTCCAGCATTAGTTCTCAATCATATTAGCAACTTTCAGACTGTTACTTAGTCTAGTAGTATACAGGCTTCTGTATGTTATATAGTTACTTAAGACCCTCACTTCAGTCCAACGATCATTCCACATAGACACATTGATACCATTTCCTATCTTGTATACAACATGATGAATGATTTGATCCCTTATACTGAGAAGATTCTTCCATCCCCAGCTATCAGTATTACTACCCTGCACATTCCAAATACTTTTATCTTTAATCTTGACAACATGAATCCATTTCACCCATAGAGTATCCTTTTTGCATGCAATATTCCATAAGTGTTTAACTAGCATTGCCTTGTTTCATAGATTCGGGTCTTTAATACCAAGCCCACCAACAACTTTAAGTTTGCAGACTTCAGACCAAGCAATTTTTGCTTTTCCATTTGTAAGATCACCCTGAACCCATAAAAACCCCTTAAGCAGTCTGTTTATCTCTTTGGTGACAGCTGATGGCAATAAAAATACTGAAGACCAGTAGACTTGTATGGATAAGAGGACAGAGGAAATTAGCTACAATCTACCAGTAAAGGACAGTTATCTATTCTTCCAATCTTTAACTTTCTTTTCAATTTTATCAATAAAGCTTTTGCATTGTGACTCCCAATCTCTTTATTATTAAAGGAACACCCAGATATCTTACTAGAAGAGTACCTACACTAAAAGGCATAACAGATAAAATCTTAGCTTTCTCAGAATTTCCCACATTGCTAAAGAAAACAGTACTTTTGCTTGGATTTGGGAGAAGCCCTAAGGAGTTACTGAATTCATCCAATGCAGCTTTAATAACTTCCACATACCTCTTATCCCCATGACACATAACCACTAGGTCATCTGCAAAGCAAAGATGAGTGATCTTGAAATCCTTACAGCCCTTATGGTATTTGAAATCAGGATTTTGTTTAATCTTCTTTTCCATCATCAAGGTAAAAACCTCCATGATCAATGTAAATAGGTAAGGGGAGATAGGATCTCTTTGTCTTAATCCTATGGCACCTTTGAAGAAACCACATTTGTCACCATTTACATTGATTGTGAAAGAGGGGGAAGAAATACAGGTCATAATCCACCTACACATAACATGATGAAAACCAAACTGATTCATAGCTTCTTCTAAAAAATTCCAATTTACTGTGTCATAAGCCTTCTGAATATCAATTTTAAAAGCCGCCTTTTTCCTTCAATTTTTCCTATTATAGCCCATAAGCAGTTCTTGAATTAGCATAATGTTATCTTGAATTAACCTGCCAGGAATGAAAGCACTTTGATTCTTGTTTACTAGCTTGTTCAGAGCATCCTTGATTCTATTGGTTAAGATCTTGCTTATACACTTGTACATAACATTGCAACAAGTAATTGGCCTGTAATCTGTGACTTTGTTAGGAGTAGGGATTTTTGGAACAAGGGATATAACAGTTGCATTAACTTCTCCCAGTAACTTTCCATTTGTGAAAAACTCCTTAATTTCCTTGCAGACATCACTTCCCACAACTCCCCATGCTTTTTTGAAAAATGAAGATGTAAAACCATTAGGACCAGGAGCTTTATTGTCTCCAATATTAAACATAGCATCTTTTATTTCATTGTCAGTCACTTCTCTTATCATCCAGCTTGCTTCCTCCTCAGTTAACTTTTTAGGGAAAAGGTCTGCAGTGTCCTTAATTGGGGAGACAGTATAATTATTTCCAGGAAAAGCATTGAAGTGTTTTACAAACTCCTCAGCAACAGCTTCCCCTTCAATCCTTTCCCCTTTATCATTACAAACAGTCTCAATTTGACTCTTATTTATTTTGCCTTTGATCTTTATGAAAGAATGCAGTGTTGTGATCACCTTCTTTTAACCACTTAATCATAGCTTTTTGATACAACAGTTTCTCTTCATCAAGCGTATGTTGATCCCACTTGAATAGATCTTGCTTAGCTTGAAAAAGGCTTAGTTGTATTGAATAAATCCAAAACAACTATGGTAGAAACTTTGATTGAATATATCAAAGACTATGCAGAATCTAGTCTATGATACTAAGAATAATTCTAATGAAACAGTAATACAAAATCAATAACAAGACAGATTACCAAACTTTCAACCTCAATATAAAAACGAACACTCTTAATAGTGTTAGGGTTACAAAACCTTGAAGCTACAAATATCAAATATATGTAAAAGAGATATATGAAACTACATACTCTAGGACCTCCTTTTATGCACCAAGGAGTCCTACAAAGCTTATAACACTTTCCTAAGTTATCATGATCTTTTCTATAAACAAACGTAATCTCTTAAACAAATAAGTTATACATATCTTCTTTACAAATAACTAATACTTATCTTCGTAAGTATTCTTGTTCTCCAATCAATCTTTATCTCTTCTCTGATAAGTCATTGATCTCATCTTTGTCAGCATAATCCTTCCAGCAGTAGTAATTACTCAGCAGTTGTAACTGAGCACAAGCAGCATTAACTACTTAGAAATTTACTCTAGCAGTACTAACATACACTAGCAGTACTAACTTTTGTACTAGCAGTAGTAACTACTTAGTATATTTTTAGTCTTCATATCTGAGCACTCTTAACTTCTACTGACATCAGTAACTTTATACTAACAGTACTAATTATACTAACAGTAGTAACTAGTAGTAGTAACTTTTATACTAGCAGTACTAACTACTTAGCATAATTTTCATTAGTATTACCAGCAGCACTAAGTTATGCTTGACAGCACTAATATATACCTGAGCAGCAGTAACTCTAAGAATCATCTTGAAGTTTTTTGAACCCAACAATCCTCCCCTAAACTTGATGTTCATCATCTGAATCTTCAAGTTTCTTCATTAAAAGTCTTCACCATCACCAGGAGGATGCATTCAAACACTTCATTGACCCTTTTCCTGCTTTGTCATGAGCTTGAGTAGTTGATAACACATCTCATTCTAATGGTCAGCTTGAAGCTTCTTGTTCACCATGTTTGTGATTGTTATTGGTGTAAGGGGATATCTTTTCTCAACCAACATAAAGATATGTAGATTTTTAAACCATACAAAGTGCACTCCACATGTATCAAACAGCTTCCAAATAGTCACTTTGTATCCTTGTAAATTTCTCCATACTTCACTTTTTATGTCAGGTTTAAACATTACTTTCATATCACCCTATAACACTCTTTCATAATCCTCCTCTGGCCTTGTATTCCCATGTTTAGCTTTAACCAACTTCCAGATGGTCTCTAAGTCTTCTCTATCAATATTCTGGAGCATCTTAATCATTGATAAGTATCTTTTTAAACTTCCATCAGCTCTTATCAATTGAAAGTATCTAAACTTTCCTTCTTTAAAAATCTTGTATTCAACAATCACTGGAGGTTTGGTGGCTAGAGGTATAGCATCAATTGCTACCTCATCATCTTTAACTATCTCAATATGCTTTTTCATATATGCCTCCTCTTGATCATCATCTTTTTCAGCTTCTACATGCTCATCTATCTTCTGCTTCTTTAAGTTATCAGATTCAAGCTCATCTCTTGCTCTTTTAGAACTTCCTTCAGTTCTTGTCACACTGCTTTTCACCAACTTTGAATCCATGTCTACAAAAGTGTTTACCCTTTTCATCTTTTTATCAAACATCTCATGGATCTCATCATAACTTTTGCTCTTCATCTGATTGTGTTTGTATCCAGTCATTTTTTCAAATAGGTAGACATTGTATTTCTCTTTTGTGCCTTAGTTGGTGGCTTGCTCCTTTTTTCTTGAGCTCTTAATGCTGCAAAGTGTTTCTTTCTCTTCTCTAAGAGTTCTACAAACAACTTTGACTTTTCTTCAATACTCAACTGTTCTTGTTCTTCTGTTTGCATTTGTTGAGCCATATCCATCATAGCTTGTGTGTTATCCCGTGATTCAAGTAAAGCTATGTTGGCTTCTTCTTCCTTTAGTCTTGAATGCCTCTCTTCTTCTTCCAATTCAGCTTGTAGTTGAGCTTCAAGATTTCTAGCAACTTCTTCATCAATTGCAATTTGATCTTTCTTCTTCAAAGGTTTTTTAGGCTCAACCATTATTTCCTTGCCTTTGTCTTTAGCCTGTGGAAGTTGTGATGCTTGTGAAGGTGATGATGTTGTTTTGAATTCACTTGGCTCTTGAACTACAACCCCTCTAGCCTTGGGTCTTGTAGTTGTTGTAGCAGCAGTTGTAACAGCTTTAGGTTTAGCTGCTTTGATCTCTATTAGAGTCTGAGCCAGAGTCAATTCATCAATAGTTATTGTTGGAGCACTGGCAGTAGTAACTTCAACATTAGCAGTAGTAACTACTTCACCAGCAGCAGTAACTGGATCAGAAGCACTAACTTCCTTTTTAGTAACTTCTTTTTCAGCAACAACTTCTTCACCTTGTAAATCATCTTGTACATCAAACAACATCTCTTCATCATTTCTTTCTTGAGTCTCATCAATCAAGGTCACTTCTTCATCAGCATCAAGATCAGCTATTTTCCTTCCCTGTTTGGATGCATCTTCTTGAGCACCCAAACTCACATCATTAGAGGATTATACCCTACTATCTGAACCAACCTTTCTTAACCTTTTGAGCCTTGAAGGTCTTGACTTCTTTCTCTTTTCCAACTGCTTAACTCTCTTCTTTAAACTAGCAATCTCCTTTGCTTGAGCAGTCTTTGCTTCTTCCAAATCAAGAACCTGCTTGTGTAGTTTGGTACATAAATTCATCAATTCAATAAGTTGCAATCTATCCTCGCCGCTTTGAGGTGGATTACAAGAAGGGGTAGATATAGATTCCTCATTAGTAGCCTCATCAGGAATAGGCTCTGTAGGACTACTGTCCTTTCTTTGTTTTCTTCTGGACTGTTTCTTTTGAGGATTAGATGATGATGGTTGAGTAATAATGGGTGTGGAATGGGAATCAGTAGGAGCAGCTGAATCTTCACCCATATCTTCTGGAGTTTAAACCATCATCGTTTGGAAAAGAGGTGTGACCTTACCAGAAAAACCCTTTCCTGGTCTCTTCATGTTAGCAAACATCTTCTTGGTGTGGGAAGGGGTAACATAAATCCCTTTATGTTTGGTCATTCCTTCAGCTTGATTGTCTAGGAAGACTTACACAAACCTTGGATACATAAGAAATTTAACCCCACCCTCTAAGTTTTTCACCATATTGTCAAAAATGTACTTGGAAAAGTTAAATTTTTAGGTTGTAGCAAGACAAATGATAACAGATTCCATAGTGCTACTAAATTCATTCCAAGCTGTAGTCTTAGCACTAAGGCATTGTTGGATGGTATGGATAAGAAATTTCCATTGGGATGAAATATAAAATGTAAGATTTTAAGTAAGATTTTCATACCCCATTCTTTCAAGTTCTGCAAAAATGGTAGCAGTAGGTAGACAATCTGTTCCTTTAGCATCTTCTAACTTAAGATCACTTGTTCCTTCAGCATCATCCAACTTAAGATCACTCCTTATACTCGTCTCAGTGATGATTACCTTCTTTTTGTCTACTAGGGCTTGTATCTGTCGTTCCCCATTAACTGTATTAGCCTTAGCAGTTTCCTAGAATTGTTTAATGCATGATTCATATACTGTAGGATTAACCGTTAACGCATATTTGATAGAACTTGCATTCAGAAAATCAATAATGCCTTCAAACCTATTACTTTCTTCGGGTTTCTCTAAAAACGCAACCAAATTGTGAGTTTCAACAAACTTTGGGGTCAACATTGTGATAGGTTTTAATGATTAAAGATGAAATTGAGTTAGGGTTTATGATTAGAGAGGATAACAAAGTGTAAAATCAAACGAATGAGTGATTGAAACCCTTAATCAAAGTATTTATGAAATCACCCTCAATAGCATTAACTTGAACTGGCAGCATTAAGTTAAGCCTAACAGTATTAACTAACCCAGCAGTAGGAAGTTATGCCTGGCAGCATTCACTTATGCCTAACAGCAATAAGTGAATGCCTAGCAGCATAAACTAGTATTGGCAGTAGTAAGTTTATGCCTAATAGTATTAACTTTGAGACACCAGTATTAATTTTAATTTCATTCTAAAAAGCATTTCCATCATCAATTTTGATTCTCACAAGCTCTCTCTTTCTGTTTTTAATCTCATAATATCTCTCATTTCTTTTTCTCACCAATTTACTCTATCTGTTTTTATATCACACAGCTCTCTTTCTATTTTTCAGCTCACTGTATCTCTCATTTCTTTTTCTCACCAATTCACTATATCTGTTTTTATATCACAAATCAAAAGCCCTTTCAGACAGTTTGGTACAAAATTCCATTAATTCCTTTAGTTTCATGTTGTCTTCCCCACTTCCAAGTGTGTTAACTCTTGAGAGAGGAGGATCATTAGACTGTTTAGATGCAACCTCAAACCTAATTTGAGCTTTTGCAACCCCTAATATGGTATCTTGGCACCTAAGACCACTACCTGAATCAGTTCCCTAAGGAAAAGACTTATTAAGTGTTGCCATGGATTGGGTCCTATTTATGTTACCACTATCCTGCTCTGCTTCTAAGCTAGAAGCAGTAGTGGAAGCCCTTTCCATTTTGTCTTCCCACTCTTTAATGGCAGTCTCATTTGATACAAAGGGAATAGGTCCACTAGACTGAGATATCTCAGTGGGCCTTTTGGCTTTCCTAGATTTTTGAGTCTTTTTGAGTTATGCCAGGTACACCCCCCCCCCCTCCCCCCCCCCCACCCCCAACCCCTAACGTATGATGTGAACAGTGATTGGTTGTGTTGGGGTTCAATGGGATTTCCTGACTCACTTCTGCTAAATTTGTTCAACATTTTTAATTTTGACAACAATATTAAATGCCACAAGTAGCATTAGTAACTTAACCGTTAGTAAGTCTACATTTTATCAGACACTATACTTGAATTTCATCCTTAGTTGATGTTCCATTCCATTCCAAACATTCTTTCATTAATCAAGACTTCATAATTAACCTCCCCTCAATCAATACTTCAGAGGTTAAGCATTCCAATACTTGCAATCAGATATTGAAATCTGCTAACATCAAATGCCTTTGTGAGTAAATCAACAACATTGTGATCAGTGTGAATCTTGATCACTTGAATTAATCTCTTCTCATATGAATCCTTGATGAAGTGATGTCTAATTTCAATGTGCTTAGTCTTTGAATGAAACACTGGATTCTTAACAATGCAAATAGTGCTTTCATTGTCAATGAAAATCTTGGTATTCATGAAATTGTATCCATAATCCAGCATTTGATTTTGAATCCATAACACCTGTCCACAACAACTAGATGCAGCTACATATTCTGCTTCAGTAAGTATGAAAGTTGCAAACTATAGTTTGTTCTAGATCGCATGCAGATTAATCTTCCCAATAAATTGACAACCTCTTGTTGTGGATTTCCTGTCTAAACTTGCACCTGCATAGTCACTGTCAGTATGTGACATCCGTCAATTTTTGAGGTCAGTAACCAAAAGAAAACATATGATAATTGACTCTTCTAATTATTTATGGAGTCACTTTTATGTGGTCATACTATTTTTAGCATTTAACGCTTACTTTCCTAGGAGCCCTAGTTATACGAACGCACCTTTGACCTAACGATCCTAGTTAACGGTACTAACGACCAACGATATGCTCAAATAATATTATAACAATGTCAAAACATATAGGAAATAATAATTTAACAAAATCACAATCTATCTCAAAATATTCGTTTTTACGGCATTTTACGTATTTACCGAATGTACACAATTTATGCAAATTAACTTATACCATTTAAATGGTACATACACTATCAAACTAATATAAAAAAAATACATAAAATCCCTCCCCCTATCTCCCTAAAACCGTTCATGACCACCCCATAACACCAATCACGATATTTGCTTCTTACTTTGTTCTTACAACATGTCACTTTTCACCTTTTCTTACAAACCACTAACTAACAACACACAATACCACTCATCCTTCTTGCACAAACCTCTTACACATATCTGTTTATATCACTAAACTCAGATTCCTTTCTTTATTCTCTCTACAAACATTACACACAAGAACCAAGAGCAACCAAATATTCAAGATTTTTCACAAGACTAGAGTCATGAGAAACATGTTCAAGGGTTGATAAGCTAGATTGGGTTAAGTATTTAAATCAAGAAAGAAACATAAGGGTTCCATCAAGAACATCAAGAACCTCAGCCCCTAACATTATATCATCTTTCCATATAAGTTTTAAAGGTAATCATCTAGGTGCAAGACGACTTGTGTCTATCTTGCACCAAAAGACCCTTAAAAATCAAGTTTTGTTGCACTTTCTTTATCAACTATTTTATGGACCTTTTTGGTAAATAACCTACTGAGATTTTTAGATTAAAATGATGTTAAGACTTGTATAATATGATTGTGGGAGTTGATTGGGTCGTTTTTGCATGTTGGGTTATTGGTTTGACTTGATTAAGTCAAAGCTATTTTTCAAACAGCCCCTATTTTATTTTTGGGTCACATTGATTTGAGCATAAGTTGATGATAAATAAACATTTTGACATGATTCAAGAGCCTAGAATCAAGTTCTTTGAGTCTAGTTTCCAGAAATATAATCCTTTAAAAATATGAGGGTAGTTTGTTAGTCAAAAGTTGCAAAATCAGGTAAAAGGTGTCAAAAATGCCCGAATAATTCTCTTTTCAACCCGTGTACTAAAAATATCTAAATCATAAACCACGATGAATTGTATAATTGAAAACTTGTTATGGGAAACACTTGTATGGGTTATTAGAGTCTCCATTGTCCTAAATTATATGCCTTGATTTGAAACCCTCTGGTCCATTAATATACTTGGTATGTCTAGATTTGGCCGTTTTTGGAGTCGGGTATAAATGGTCGAGTATAAGTCCTTAATAAATTTTGGGAAAATTCATGGACACACCTAAAACATGGGATTTTGACCTGGAGCAGTAGCTTGACCAGAAGTTTTGGTTAACTGATCCATTTCTCGCCGTGTCTACAATTTTAAAGTACTTAATATGTAATTCATATCAGCGTGTTCTATTAGACTCTAGAGATATATCAGACACCATATAATATGCGGAGATTGACGCGTCCGTGCTCTACATATATGAGGTCTGTTGGTACATCAAACTATCGCCGTTCGAGAACACAAAAGATATCCTGATAAAAAACATTATGAGAGTCTCCATTGCTAATGGACCCTCGCTCACCCGCCCATGAGCATATCATCGTTATACGGATCCTCATTATAGCTCACTACCTCTTAACTTTCCTTAGCGCTGACCAGCCTCGTGCTAAGCGTTGCTCGTATTCCGTTTGGGTTGCCACTCCTCCCCCAATATGGTATCTTGGCACCTGGGACCACTACCTGAACCAATTCCCTAAGGACTTGGCTCATTAAGTGTTGCCATGGATTGGGTCTTAATTTATGTTACCACTGTCCTGCTCTGCTTCTAAGCTAGAAGCAGTAGTGGCAGCCCTTTCCATTCTGTCACCCAACTCCTTATGGACAGCCTCATCACCAACCTTTTTCAGGGGGACCACTAGACTGAGGTATCTTGGTGTCCTGACCTCTTTTGATTTGCCTAGGTGTTTGACACATCACACACTTGTGTTTGATGTTACATGTCCTTTCATCAATTCTTGACTGCATATTGACATCATAAGCCTCCCCTCAATTCAATACCAGATACTCAATATGCTTAGCCTGCAAATGTTAGTCCAAAACCAAAAATACACAATCCAAAGTATTTTCTTGTTTAGCAGTTTTAATTATGACTAACAGTTTTAACTAGCAGTCTTAAATATAACTAGCAGTACTAATTATACTTAGCAGTATTAACATTTACCTTAGCAGTTTTAACTCTGTCTTCAATAATTATACAACAACATGCCTCTATTCATCACAAGCACACTAGAAAAGACTAGATAGACATGTGAGAATTCATGAGGATCTATATTTATGCATAACCCATGAATAAAAGTTAAGAACTGTTAAGCCTTAGAGATTGAGTAATCCAATGCTAGCAATTAGAAAGTTAAACCTGCTAGCATCAAAAGCTTTTGTGAGAAGATCTGCAACATTTTGGTCTGTGTGAATCTTGATCACTTGTATCAACTTCTTCTCATAAGAATCTCTGATGAAATGGTGCCTTATCTCTATGTGCTTGGTTTTAGAGTGAAACACTGGATTCTTCACAATACAGATTGTACTTTCATTATCAATGTAAATTTTGGTGTTCATGAAATTGAATCCATAGTCAAGCATCTGATTTTGGATCCATAACACCTGTCCACAGCAGTTAGTAGCAGCAACATACTCTGCTTCAGTTGTTGAGTTGGCCACTATAGTCTGCTTCTTACATTGCCATGAAATCAATCTCTTACCAAGAAATTAACAACCTCCTATTGTGGATTTCCTGTCAAGACTAGCTCCAGCATAGTCACTATCAGAAAAAGCTTCCAAGTCAAATGGTGAATCTCTAGGATACCAAAGGCCCAATTTAGGTTGGCCTTTTAAGTATCTAAAGATCCTCTTCACAGCATTAAGATGTGAAGTCTTTGGAGTAACTTGGAACCTTGCACAAGCACAAACAGCAAACATTATGTCTGGTCTAGAAACTGTTAAGTACATCAATGATCCAATCATAGATCTATATAAGTGTACATCCATATCCTCAGCTTCTTTATCCTTTATCAATGCCTTGTTTGTCTCCATTGGAGTGCTTGATGTCTTTACTAAGGCAAAATCAAACTTTTTCAAAATCTCAGCCACATATTTATCTTGGCTAATAAAGATTCCATCATCTTTATGTTTTACCTGCAACCCTAAGAAGAAAGTGAGCTCCCCCATAGAACTCATCTGGAATCTCTTGTGCATCATCTGTTCAAACTCAGTGCATAAATACTTTTTAGTAGACCCAAGATGATTCATTCTACATACACCTGACTAACAGATTATCAACCTTTGTTTCTTGATAAACAAAGTCTTGTCTATGGCTCCTCTTCTAAATCCATTTTCCAATAAATAGGTAGATAAGGTCTCATACCAGGCTCTAGGAGCTTGATGTAAATCATATAAAGCTTTTTCTACCTTGTAAACTTTATTAGGAAACTCTAGATCTTCAAACCCTGGAGGTTGGCAAACATAAACCTCTTCCCAATTGTGCCATACAAAAATGCCCTCTTCACATCCATCTGATAAACAATGAAGTTCATGAATGAGGCATAGGCTAAGAAAAGCCTAATTGCTTTAATCCTAGCATCTGGAGCAAAAACTTTATCATAATCTATACCCTCCTCTTGAGTGTAACCCTGTGCTACCAGCCTTGCCTGTGTTGTCTAACCACAAAAATCTCAACACTTTCTTGTTTCTGTACACCCATTTAGTACCAATGGCTCTCTTGTCATATGGTAAATCAACCAAAGTCCAAACCTTCTGTAATTTAAACTGTAGAAGCTCATCCTGCATTGCTTCTATCTAGCTTGGATCTTGTAATACTTGGATTACCTTTTTAGGCTCTGTTTGTGATAAGAAACATGCAAACATACAATTCTAAAAATCTTTATGGTTGATTCTCTATTGCCCTGAACTAAACAAACCATGTTCAGTCACACTCTTTGTCATCCTTCTATTTTGAGGTTCTGAATGTATATCTCCAATGATTTGTTCAAGTGGGTGATCCTTGTGAATTCTTGTAGTTAGAATAGGACTGACATGCACAGTTTTAGCCAAATTGTTCATGTCAGCCTCTGCACCAACTTCTTCATCATCATCAGAATAAACAATCTCTTCCAAATTAGGCATATTTGGATCATCAATACATCCATAGACTATATTCTCATCAACAGCATTAGCTTCTATGCTAGCAGTATTAATAGTTAAACTAACAGTATTAATATTGTTAGTACTGTTAATACTTTCATCCTGCTCTTGATTAACTCTTGGCTCCTCTGTATTTGGCACCTCATTATCTTCATTCTCTAGATGTTCAGCATCCATGTTTTCCTCCTTCCCTAATGGTTTGAATCCAGCATCAGGAGAATCCTTTAAACTTTTAGAGAGTGATGGAACAGATGTCAACAATGGTAGCAGTATATACTCTTGATCAGGTACTATCTTCTTCCCAGCTTGACCTATATCAATGTTTTTTTTGGTACCTGCATTACCATTAGTTTGATTCCCTGCAGCAACTAGCTTATAATTCATAGATTTTGTTAGTGTATCAATATTAAAAAGCCATTCTGGTCCACTTCCTACAATATTAGGTGTTTTTTCACTAAACATACATGCAGTTTCCTCTTCACTATTCTAGTTCTACTTGTTTAATACTCTGAATGCTTTACTATTGGTAGAGTATCCTACAAAGAACCCTTCATCAGCCTTTCCATCAAACTTACCTAGGTGATCGTAATGTATTAAAGAATATTAACAACACCCAAAAATGTCTCATGAAGCTTAAGGCAGGTTTTCTACCTAGAAAAGGTTCATAAGGGGTCTTGTTTTGAGGCTTGATAACTAACACCCTGTTTTGAACATAACAAGCAGTATTAACTGCTTTAGCCCAAAAAGTTGTTAGCAATTTTGAATCAGCTAGCATAGTCTTAGCAGCCTCTATTAGTGTTTTATTTTTCCTTTCTGCTACTCCATTTTGTTGTGGAGTCCTAGCAACACTAAATTCCCTTTTAATACCCTTCATTTCACAAAACTGATTCATGACCTTATTCTTGAATTCAGTCCCATTGTCACATCTAATCACTTTCACCTTAAGGTCTATTAGATTTTCTATGCCAGTTATAAATATTTTAAGGATTTCACTAGTTTTATCCTTAGTGGCTAAGAAGAAAACCCAACTAAACCTATTATAGTCATTTGTGACAACTAGGCAGTACATCTTTTTCATTAGACTCTTTACAAATGTTGGGCCAAACAAATCTATATGCAACATTTGTAAAGGTTGGTTGATTGAGCTTACAGTCTTGGTCTTACAAGAGCTTTAAAGTTGCTTTTCCTTTTGACAAGCAACACATTTTGGGGGGGGGGGGGGGGGGGGGGGTATATTATTTCCCGAAAATATTAAAGGTAACCTCTTACAAGGTTTTCCTCTTATTAGTTTGTTCATAGTATCATGAAATTTATATGCCCAAAGCCCTCTATGCAAAAGATAGATTCATCAATGTGACCCTTTGCAAAGAGACAAGGTTAGACCCTCCTGAAGGAACAATATTCTTTAAATCAACACTGTACATGTTATCTTTTCTAGGAATTCTAAGCAAGACATGATTTTTATCAAGTAGCTTAAAGTCAGAAGACAAAACAACACATTCAGTG
Source organism: Tanacetum coccineum (assembly GCA_026074375.1). Taxonomy (NCBI): domain Eukaryota; kingdom Viridiplantae; phylum Streptophyta; class Magnoliopsida; order Asterales; family Asteraceae; genus Tanacetum; species Tanacetum coccineum. Next base: position 76,160 of record BQNB010010648.1, read on the forward strand.
TCTGTAAAAAGAACACTTTTTTTCTTGTCACGCATTTGTGAGACACAAAAAAGGTTAAACTTAAGCTCCTTAACAAAGTACACATCTTTAAAATCCAATTTACCTGTACTGATTTTACCTTTACCAGTGATTTTACCTCCTTTCGGATCTCCTCCAAAGGCAACAAATCCACCATCAATTTCTTTATAATCTGAGAGGTAGGACTTGTTTCCAGTCATGTGCCTAGAGCATCCACTGTCAATTACTCCTTTTTCCTGCAATTCTAGTTGTGGATTGCCCTGCACAAAAAGTAAGAGAATCAGGCTGTCTTAAGAACCCAAGCCATCACTGACTTGGATCTGCCTTGTGCATCAATATAATCAAATCTTTTAAAGTTCATTGATGCACCATTATGTCTGGAGACATGGTCTAAGGCTTTTTGCTTTGGTCTCCAAACCCAACATGCTGAGGCCTTAACAGCATTAGCCTCATTTCCCTTATTATCACTTACTACAGCATTGGCCCAGAAGAAGTAACATTTCCATAACAGTTTAACTTTTTCTTTAAATTCTATTTTTATTGATGTAAACTTATAACAAAGCCTTCTAACAAGTAATGTGCTTTATTAAAAAAAAAATATGATGCTGGCCATGCTAATTTACTATTGGTCTTGGGTAAGCAGTATTAATTGGTCTGACAGTATTAATTGATATTGCTGTTGTTGAAGAGTTTTGCCTAGCAGTATTAAGTGTTTTAAGGCCAGATTTCATTAAGACTGCTCTTGGAACAAAATTTCTTTTTGGTTGAGGGTGAATCAATCTTTGAGAATTTTAATAATTCACCCTTCTAGCATTGTTTCATATATGTTTTTCCACCATTTTCTTTTCATAGAAATCACAATCTTTGATCATATGGTTAAAACTACCACATTCATAGCAAGCCTTATTTTTAAACTCAAAATTACTTCCTAAATTTTTGAACATCAATATTCTCAGTTTCGTCTGGTTACCCTCTAGGACTTTGACTATTTTTCCTAGAGTATTTAGCTTGCTTATTGTTCTCTACCTCCTTAACAGACTCCCTATGTGTTTTCACATACTCTTTAGATTTAACAAATTCTACCTTAGCAAAACTAGGTTTTCTCTGTTTAGTCTTAAATTTAGTCTCATTCTCATCATCACTGTCAGATATTCAATCTTCAATAAGTGGTTTACTAACATACATAGGTTTTGACACACTAGTCTTAGCTTCACTTGTTGCAACATTAGGTATACTAGTTATTGACTCACTAAAAACATATTCATCCTCATCAGTAGTACCCAAATTAGATTAAGGGGCAGAAGTTCCCAGTATAGGGAGGGGGAACAACATTATACCCTTCACTTGTTTTGTACCTATCATTCTCTTGACTAACAAACACTTGACTATCAACCACTTGACTATCAACCACTTGACTATCAACCACTTGATTATCAAACCCCACACCAGTCTTGAACTTATCACATACTTGACTATCTAATAGTTTGCTTAGATTTCTTAGGATGAAGTTTTCAAACTTTTCTAAGTAATTTTTTTCAACGCATCTCTTTTCCTTTTCACTTTTTTAAAATTCTTCATAAGCTCTGTTAATGCATTAACTCTTAATTTAATATCAAGTTTTAAAAATCTTTATTCTTCCTTCCAAAACACCTCATTTCTTTTTATACACATCAAGTCTAGCCTCTACATTCTAGACCTCTTTATAAGCTCCTTACATTTAATTCTGGATCCTTATTACAAAAATCTTTTGTCAGATTATCATAATGTTCTTTGAGAGTTTCATAAGATTTTAAGCATGTTTTAGAACAAGTAGATACCTCAGAATCTGAGCTTAAAGAACCTAAAGATGTATATGCCATATGTGCAAAGTTTGTAGGTCCTTCTTCAGCCTGGTCCACTATAAAGACATAACCATATCAAAATCCAAGTCCATCTTTAGCAACCAAAGTTTTTGTCTATGTTGTTCCTCCTTACAGGTTCTTTGTTCTTGTTCTCCCTTGGAGCCTTGCATTCCCTTATAAAGTGGCCTATTTTATGACAGTTATAGCATTCCACCTTTGATTTGTTAAAACCCTATGAGTCTTAGCGCCAATGCACTAACTTCCTCCATGTCTTATTTAGGAAATCTCTGGCTCTCATTGTCAGCATAGCCATCTGCCCCTTTTGATCATCTCTTCTAGTCATCAGCATCAATCTGTTGTAAGTCCTTATCCTTTAATTATGGACTGTTAGATTTTTTTACAAAGAAAGAATAGATCACAACATCACTCATAATATCAGTATTGGCAGAGTTAGAACCATAAGCTTGATTGGAACTGCCAGAGTTATTGGAAGATATAAAAGCCACATTTTGTGAATTTTGGTTTGAGCTTGAATGACTCGTTTAATCTTCATTTCATAATCTTCAGATTGGTTGTATAGTCATCCATCTCAAGGTGGTCTAAATCAGGTTTGGTTTTCTCCAGATCAAGGTATGAGTTCCCCCACCCCCCCCCTTTCCAATCATATGGGAGACATCTGAAAAACTTCAGATTCATATCTTCTTGAGAAAAAGATTCACCCATAATCTCTACTTAAACTGGATAATCATTCAATCAGCCTATCATAGATTTGATCAAGTCCTTCTGAGCTTGATCCATTGAAATTCTCATACTGTTTCTTTAGAAGTGTCTTTTGAGTTTTCTTTGACTCCTTATTACCTCCAAACCTTTTCTCTATGGCTTCCATCAGAGTCTTGGCACATTTGTAGGTACTAAACTTTAGTTGATGTTCATTTGAAAGAGCCATCAACAGTGTATGTAACACCCCCAAATTGGGTCGCATCGGAATAAGGGTCCGGGGCGTGTTACTTCTCAGATCACTAGCTCAAAATATATATTGAACGATAATTAAAAGTCGTTTTAAAACTGATACATTGGATTTAACAAAATGTTTACAAAAGCTCGAAGCTTCACTTGTTTACTTGTTATTATTACAAAGATTTCCAGCCCATAACAGATATACAAAATGTAATGCGACTAAATCTTTAATGCAGGACATCCAAAACATAACCACCAATGTATCCCTTTTTGCACCCCGTGCCCTAATGATCTCCTGAAAAACATTGCATTTAAAACGTCAACATAAAGTTGGTGAATTTCATAGGTTTATGTAAATGTATAAGCAGGACCGCAAGACTTTCCCCGTGATAATGCAACAGATGCAGACATCACAAAATGTAATTACGTTTTCCTAAGCTCATGACACCGAAGCTCGACATAAATGAATACAATATATAAATATTGCCTACATTGCCCGTGACGATGTTCAACCCGTAACATCCAAAATCCGACATGATATACGTTCGTTTCCAGTGATAGCTAGTCACCCGAACGGGGAGGTCAATCCCAAATAGATCTATCTATAATCATTCGCGCTCACATTCCAGTAATTGACAGTTCATGATTCATGGGCATAGTGGGTTATCGCTACTTAGGCAAAACGTAATCATGATAAAATGTACACTTGCGTCCAATTGTTAAAACAAGCATAAGTTTCCTCACCCCAAAAACTTGTATATCAATATTATAAACATGGGGCTATGAACTCACCTTGAGATGAGTAAATTGATAATAAACTATCCCAAGTAAAAACGCGTCATCGCTAACTGCCCGAAAAGCAGCCTAGATATTAATAGGTCGAAACAGTAATTCAAGTACGTTGTCTAACAACTACCATATATAATTCTATATAGTTATCATCGTATTATCGTTCGGGCTATCATAATTTAAGAGGTCATGACATGACGTACGAGGAGCTAGGACACTTTAAATTGTAAATCTAACAGCTCGTCAATACGTCATCCGAAGAGGCTCAATAAGAAATTCCCCTAAAATATAGCACTTTGATAACTAGTAAACTATATATATATATATATATATATATAAATATATATATATATATATATATATATATATATAAATATATATAGTATTATATATTATAGCTTATATCACCATCTAATCTTTAAGTGAAATCGTCTTTTAAAAAGTAAAAACGTTATAATTACGCCTTTAGCAAAAATGAACATAAACTTTGTACGTATTTTAAGTCGTTTCTCGCGTTTCTACGCACACGCTTTCGAAATAAGACAGTGATAATATATTGCTTTTTAAGTTTTTTGAGATCTGTTGTTAATAGTGTTTTTACTGTTCATTACAGATTATAAACTTATTAACGAAAACCGTAAATGTCGTACTTAAATTTGGTGTTCGTATTAGATATTCGTTATCGCTCACGTTTTTAGCGATTCTTTACGAACATGTTTCTCGTAATTTTAAAGTTTTATCAATATTTATTGATGTTACAAAGTATAAGTTTCTGCCATTAATAAAACTTTTATAAAATTTGTTTATAAAGTATTTAGCGTCCCCGAATAACTCTTAATAGCGTATCTTTCTTCCGTTAAAATCCGATTTTTCGAGATTTCTATCATTTTGGAATCCTTATAAGAATGTACAAATCTATATAAAACCTACTATTGTTGTACAAATTTGAACAAAATAGCAATTGAAGTTTGTGATTAAAAACATTTTTTAAGCTTGATTTTTGCACCAGTATGCTTCAACACCTTGTTACAACACTTACAACATTTTTATATCTTATGTCATACATATATAAAGTCTATTAGATCATGTTTTGTCCAAGAGAGTCCAAGATAACAAGATTAACATGTTATTTACACCATTTTCACTTGTAACTTATTAAGTTAACATTAAAACCCTAATTTGTACTTATACATGTTAATACTTAACCAACAGTTAAGAACCTTATACATTTCCCCTTTTAACATGATTCTTACCATCCATCTAACAATGTAAAAAAGTTCCACAAACATTGATAATAAGTAAAAATTCATTTACAATATTCAAAAGTACCCTTAAATGGTGATGTTAACTAGAATAGAACATATGAACACATAACTCTTAGATATGAACAGATTAAGCTATATAAAAAACCTTGTGTGGAAGAAGTATGATAAAAAAATAACAATCACACCCTATGTGATTAACAACCTTGGCTTAAAATATAAGATGAAAAACACCAAATTTTTTCCAAGTCAACCCTTGCTTCCTTTTCTTGCTTCCTTGCTTGCAAATGGTTAATCAAGCCTTGAAACCACCTTAGTAGGTCTTAGATATGATGTGTGTATGCTTGTATATGTGGTATAAAATTTTGTATGGATTGTGTAAGTTAAGGTTTTTGAGTCGTGGGTGTATGTAGAGGGAAATGGGAGAGATTGTGTTTTGTTTACACCTTGAATTGTTTAAGTATGTGTTTACTTGCTAGCTAAGGCCTTATATACTAAGCCAAGGACTCAGGAAGCCTCAAGGAAGGTTCCTAGTGCAATTGGTCAAGTGGTTACAAAGGTGTAAGACATGGTTCCCTTGATATTTGTTGTAGCTTGATATTTAGGTCAAAAAGTCAGCACTTCGATATTTTCTTTGTCCTAATCCCTACAAATTCGGCCACATACTCATATATGAGATGATATTATGATTATATTTGGTGTATTTGTGGTATAATCGTGGGTATTTGTTTAAGCGTAGTTAGTTTGTGCTTCCAGGAAGTGCCGAAACACATTTAATCGGAAACGTCAGCATTTTATGGTAACCAATAAAAAATAAGATGAACAAAGTTGATAATTATCCTCATAATAATCATTTAACACTTGCTTGATGTAAACGTTTAATCGTTTAATGCCCGTTTACATTGAATGATCATTTTTAGTTTACGCGATTTAGCTTAACGATTACGATTTAAGAGCAAACGCGTAAAACCCTAAAAATAAATTGTGAATTACATAATGTCGTACAATGACCTAAAACACAAGGTGTTATAGTCTTCCCCCGTTAAATGAGCCTTGTCCTCAAGGCTTATGACACGACACTTGACGACGGTGCGGTCTTGGTGAAAAGGTGTGGATATTTCTTCTTGAATTGATCTTCACGTTCCCATGTAAACTCAGGACCTCGCCTAGAGTTCCATCGAACCTTGACAATTGGGACACGGCTTCGCCTCAATTGTTTGACTTCGTGATCCATGATTTCTACAGGCTCTTCAACAAAATGAAGCTTGTCATCCACTTGGAGTCCTTCCAACGGAACGACTAATGGATCGTCAGAATAACATTTCTTCAAGTTGGATACATGAAACGTATTGTGGACCCTGCTCAGCTCTTGAGGAAGCTCAAGCTTGTAAGCAACGGCTCCAACCTTTTTCAACACTTTGAAAGGTCCGACATATCTGGGGTTTAACTTCCCCCGTTTGCCAAAACATACGACCCCTTTCCAAGGCGAAACCTTTAGCATAACTTTATCTCCAACTTGAAACTCCATCGGTTTACGCTTTAAATCAGCGTAGCTCTTTTGTCGATCGCGAGCGGTTTGAATCCTTTGTTTAATTTGGATGATCCTCTCCGTTGTTTCTTGCACTAATTCTGGACCAGTGAGTTGAACTTGTCCAACCTCGGCCCAACACACGGGTGAACGACACTTTCGACCATAAAGTGCTTCAAACGGTGCAGCCTTAATGCTAGCATGATAACTGTTATTGTATGAAAACTCGACTAATGGCAAATGTTTAACCCAACCATTTCCAAAGTCGATTACGCAAGCACGTAGCATATCCTCGAGAGTTTGGATGGTTCTCTCGCTTTGTCCGTCGGTTTGCGGATGATATGCAGTACTCATATCCAAACTTGTACCCAAAGCCTTCTGAAGTGACCTCCAGAAATTTGATGCGAACCGAGGGTCACGATCACAGATAATTGAAACAGGTATTCCATGCTTCGTGACTACCTCCTTTAGGTACATTCTTGCCAGTTTATCCATAGGATCCGTTTCCCTCATTGGCATAAAAATGGCAGACTTTGTAAGTCGGTCAACGATCACCCAAATAGTGTCATAACCTTGTGACGACTTAGGAAGCTTCGTGACAAAATCCATCGTGATGTTGTCCCACTTCCATTGAGGTATCTCGGGTTGCACTAACAAACCCGATGGTCTCTGATGTTCGGCCTTGACCTTAGCACAGGTCAAACACTTGCTAACATAGGTGGCGATGTTAGCTTTCATATTGGGCCACCAATATAGTTTCTTCATATCCTGGTACATCTTGTCAGAACCCGGATGAATAGAGTATTTAGATTTGTGGGACTCGTGCATGATCACAGTCCTTAAGTCGCCATAACATGGTAACCAACTCCTGCCATTTAAGCACATAGTTCCATCCG
>BQNB010010649.1:26852-83450 GCA_026074375.1 Tanacetum coccineum
CATTTCTATCAACTTTCTCACTCCGAGTTAGTTGATATTGAAAAGGTGGCAATCTGCTCCAGCCTCCGATTACTAAAACAAAAGTGCACTATCAAGTCTAGAGCCATAAAAGAGATCATCCATAAATCTCATTAGGACACTTATCCAAAATATACTTGCTGATTTAATCACTGTGTAATCAAGTAAAATAATAAGAGTCCTACGCATTATCCTTGTGATATTGCCAGAACATCAGAGTGATACTTAAGTATTCACAATGACGATGGAAATCCTTCTAGAGCTAACATCAAACAAGCTCTGCGGTAGGTGACTTGTGAGATCCTACATGGATCAAACTTGTGACACTGGATATCGATTCGGTCCAGCTTATGAATTGGCGGATGAATTTTAAAAAAGATAAAACTTTTGGTGTGTTATAAAACCCTTTTGCAACTTAACACACCAAATGATTTTCCTAAATCAATTTTCAATCTTATGTCCATGGGAAGCCTCACAAGGGTATCTGGACATTGGAAAGATGAACACAAATTGACGACTCAATCAGGAAAATAGTAACTTACCGATTCACTCTTACCGTGTTGTCTGCTTTATGAAAAAAACACTTTCGTCCATATATGTTGTTTATCACTAACCCATTCATGTAGGTATTCCTGATGGTGGAAACAGCTGGTCCAAGGCGAGTCAGATCCATAGCCACATGCTCATACCCGACCGACATATACCAAGATATTATGAAAGCTCAAGAACATATTTCAAAAGACTTTCGCTACTCTGATACTGCACGTCTTCCTTGAAATGACAAAGTGTTAAAGTTAAAGAGTTTCAAGAAAGATGATTAAACAAGTTTTCAAGATAAAGAAAGGCATGAGCATGGTGGTCCGAAGGTCACAAGATCACAAGAAAGCAAAAGATTACAAGATGATGAAAAGAGATGATATTTGGCTAATGATCTCAAAGAAGCTCAAGATCACATGCAAGTCCAGCTAAAGGAACAAGCTCAAGAACAAGCTCACTACATATTGAAACAAGATAAAGACAAAGTCCAAGACTACGAGCAAGATCAAAGACATCTTTAGAATGTTAAGCTTAAGTTTTTTTTTAATTTGGAGTGACCTACCTTAGGGGGAGATTATTAGGAATCGAGAAAAGACTCGGTCACTATCAAAAATAGTATATTGTAGCTCGTAGTTAATCGTTCGGTTACGTGTAAGCTAACCGGGCTAAGTCCATGGATTATCCATGGGCTTGCCGCCCACTTTAGGAAGTGTATAAGCCCTCTACATGCCATGGAGAGGGTGTTGGTCATTTGTAAGAATTCCTATTTTATGTTATTCACTTTCTCTCTCTACAAGTGTCATCCACTCTCTTTCTCTCTCTAGATTCTTATAGAAATACTTGATTTGTGATATCATCAGAAGGAAAGGAGCATGTGCTCCAAATTCAAATTTTGAAATTTAAATGTTAAGAATGAGTGAGTTTCTAAAGTGTATAGGAGAATCTTGGTAAGTGTGTGTTTTGAATTTTATCAGTTAAGGTGTCTATGGTATTGCAAGTTTTGATGCTAATGTTGGTATAAAGAGAAAATCTATATCGATTTCTTCCATGCTCCTTACTTCCACATTAGTATGTCCGTTTTATATGTTCTGCGTATTCTAATTATAAAATGATCAATGTCTTAGGTGGTTTTGTGGAATCCTATAATGACTCCATAGATCGTTATTAGGACTCATCTAGGGTATGATAACAATGATTGTAACACGCAGCGGAATATAAAGAACACAATCATGTTACTAATAAGGTTTTCTTTATTCAAACATGATAAAGAAACTAACTACTAACTACTACACACGCTTTCTATGCGTTTAGACTCTCATTGGAGAGACTATCTATGAATGGATACCTCTAACCTAGACGCCTACCCTCTTTATATAATAGAGGGAGTAGGGTTTACAAGACAAGATAAGATCAATCTTATTTAACCAGTCTTCAATCATCATAAATACTATTTGACCAGTCTTCAATCATCATTAAATACTATTTGACCAGTCTTCAATCAGCATTAATGTTGATCTTTATCTTTTAGCTGAGCATTAAATACTGTTTGACTAATCTTCAATCAGCATTAATGTTATTCCAGCTTTGTCTTGTAGGTCTTCCATCTTTAATATGTTTTGTCATAATCAACTCAAATTATAATTCCCAACAATCTTCCCCTAGTTGATTAATGACAAAACCAATAAGCACAAGCTTCCCCTGAAGCTAATATAGATGAAGAACTTCCCCTGAATCCATGCACTCTTCCCCTTTTTGTCATAATCAAATAGGAGTGCATGTAGATGGTTAAGTATATGAACAATAAGCTTCCCCTTAAAAGTATATTAACCATCTCTTGAATCTCGAACTCAGTAGCATAGATCATCTCTTCCTTCAGTACGAACAAGACATGCTTATTACTATATTATGTAATAAAATGTCTTTGGATAATTCTTGTAGTCAATATATGCATGGCGATCACATGCAATGGCCGATAGTCTCAGTGAGCTCCGTCGCATCAACGACCAGTATCCTAGATCCAATGTCAAGGGCTGAATCGTATCATACTCCGACCAAATATTTGTAAAGGAGCGTGTAACTTTTCCAATCAAGAATTATAGCATAAACTGAACCTCCAAAATGAACCATACACATCCTCATTGTTCAAGATCCAAGGGCGTCTGTGGACCCAAAATATATGTGTTTATAGATAAAAAAAATTACAGAAAAATAAATACATAGGAAAACCTTATAAACCCTAGATCAAGAGCCACGAGGCTCTGATACCAATTGTGAAATCCAGGAATCTGGACTCAACTAGGGTATGAATAACATTGATTGATTAAGCACAGCGGAATATGAAATAAGAACACAATCAACATTACTAATAAGGTTTTCTTTATTCAAACATGATAAAGAAACTAACTACTAACTACTACACACGCTTTCTATGCGTTTAGACTCTCATTGGAGAGACTATCTATGAATGGATACTTGTAACCTAGACGCCTACCCTCTTTATATAATAGAGGGAGGTTACAAGAAACCCTAGCTTACTAACAAAGCTACCTAACTATTACATAATGGGTCCTTATTATTTCAAAAGAAAACATAATACAATTAGGAAACTAATTAATTGACATTAATCATCACATTAATGTTTGACTAATCACATTAATGTTTGACTAATCTATATCTTCAACATTAATGTTGATTTCAATCAACATTAATCTTGATCTTGTTTCCTTCTTTAGCATATCTTGTTTCCTTTTGTTTCTTCTTTCTTCATTTCTGTTTATGGGTTTTGTAATCATCAAATCTGTAATTCCTAACAGGTTTGTTTTTTGGCGCTGGAATTTAAATGGTGGCAGCTTCGGGTGCAGAAGTATATTGGTACGTAAAGGCGGAGAGAACCTGGGATGGATTTGGTTTTCTTGTTGGATTAGTATGCCGCAACATGTACATAAACATTTTTTTTCTTGCACGTTATTTGTGGCAAATAATAGGTTATCCTTTAATTATATCTAATGCTATATGAATCCAGGCATGAAAGTAATTTTACGTTCACGTGGGTCCGCAAAAGTAAGTGACCCTACGCATTTGTATATCATTCGATCATGTGGCATCCCAATTTGATTCTGTTCTTGAGTCGTAATTTACGTAAGTGCAATATATTCATAAGGTGTGCCGTTAAAGGTTAAAGGTTTTTTTGAAAAAAATGTTTCTATGGATTTATATGAAAGAAGGAGGTGGACCATAAAGTGTAGGGTGTTTTATTTGAAGGTTAACTAGATGTTACTCTAAACACATGTAAGTTGCTTAGGACTTCTGGCGTCATCGGTAATGTTTCATGTACAAATGTCATTTGCATACATTTTAAATTGTGGCGTCTTGTGCACTGTTTTGATATACGAATATCATTTGTGTTCCTTTGGCCAGATTTTATTAGTACTATTTAGAATTGTTTTCGAGAGATAAAAAAATTTGCCACAAATATTATTTGTTCGGTCTATGTAATGTTTGTTGTTATGTTTGTAATGATTATAAATTGATTTATTTTTTAGGGGTAAAAAAATGCGGCCTAAAATATGATCCGCCGCAACGTGCAGTTGCTGTAATGCTCGTTTTGTACATCAATCAAAGACCACAAACCCTCTGCCTTAAAAAAAAGAGATTCTACATGTAATTACTTAATTTTCTTATCATATATGATAATTTTTTAAATAAAATACACGTTTGTCCCTCAAAACTAAATGATATGTCATTCGCGAGGAGAGTTATTTTGCATACCAAAAATTCTTTTGATACCAGGAGACTCATCCCCACCTTTCATCTAAAAAGAAATCAATGACTCAGATTAAAAGCATTTTAATATTTCACATATTTTTTATAATTTGAATACTCATGAACCGTTAATCGTCAGACAAAACAAATTATACAGTCACGACCAGTATTTAATTATCTTTATGGTTAACTTCAAGGGGGAAGTAGTGTATACTACTTTACTTAGTATGATTTGTGTGAAGTATTCTGCATACGTGAAAAGAATTGTTGCTGATTTCTCGCTTGTTCCCCCGAATGGATATTCACCAAGACATAATTACAAGTAGCAGTAGTATTTGATGTGGTTTTACTTCTTCATCTATAAAATTTCGCTGTGCATGACAATGACATATAAAAGATTATTCAAGCTACATCAAAGTTTCATAATCTACTCAAGATACGAATGTTAGTTTAGGGGGAAGCTGATACAAAAACTTCGTCAAAAAGAAGTCTATGAAGAAAGCTTTTCAAGACATGATGCATGAATTGGGGGAAGTTAATCTAACTCATTCATACTACAATGGTTCCAGATTAAGTAAAGACACATAAGATCCAAGATGGAGTGCAAGTTTAAGACTAGAAGGACACAAAAGACATCGTCAACATTGGAAGCACTTTGGATGACTTTATTAATGTTGTATTTATACTTGTTAGGAACATTGTAAGTAATTTCGTATGTCCACATATTGTGGGAAGATTGTTAGCCTTAAAATATGTCAACTTATACGGAATTACAATAGTTTACATAAGGCGTGACACGTAGGGACTAATAATGACTAGTTAGGATTGTTAGGTATCACTGGGCCTATATATACTCTTCCTATACTTCCATAGGAGGTTGAGAATAATCATTTGTATCTCATAGTGTGTGTGTGTGTGTGTGTGTTTCCTCCTCATTCTCTCTAGAAACACACACACTATTGGGAATTATATTTGAGTTGATAAGATAAAACATGAATTAAATAAGATGAAAACAAGAAGGACCAAAGTTGTCATTGCAAAATTCTACAAGACGTAGGAGATAATGAAGATTTGGTCAACATAAAGATAAAGATTAAAAGATTTAGTTTCCTTATTGTATTTATTATCTTCCTTTGTAAGTCATGATCTCTCCCTATATAAAGAGATCATAGGCATATTATTGTATCCATCCAGAAAAGTGTGTGTGTACACAAGAAGATGTAGACGTCTAGTATAGAGTTAGTGTAGCCTTAAGGTAATCAAGGTTTTCTTTTTGATCCGCTCTCTAAGAGTCATTACAGTCCTCACACATGCTAGAGAAGTGAGCTTGTACTCCGTACCGCTGATAAAAATATACTGGCCACGTCCCCCCGAATACCGAATCAACAGAATACTAGCCGCGCGTGCCAGGCTACCCCGCCTCGCAGATCCGTCGCCGTGCGCGATAAAACCCTTGTTGCTCTCGCTACTCTTCTGTCTCTATAGTCCCCCGCTTTGTTTTTATAACTTATGAACATTGATATTATCCTAGATAAAGGTCAAAACAACCTGAGCTTAAATGATCTAACAATCTTTTAGGTTTCCACAATTGGTATCAGAGCCTCGTGGCTCTCGATCTAGGATCTACAAGGTTTTGAAGAAACCCTAAAACCCTAATTTTTCAAGAAATCGATTTGTGGTTAAAGTTTTATGGGGTTTTGAAGTTTAATTGATATAACAAGGTTTAAAATCCTCCTCTCTACCTGTTTTGGGTATGCAATACGATTGTTAAGCATTGTTACTATTCTTAAAGGGTTTTGTGCATCATAAAGATTTTTCAATTAGGGTTTCACTTGAACAGTTCTTGAATGTTTGTTGATCTTCACACGGCTATTCTTGTAAGTCGTCTAGGGCGTGCATGGATTTATTATTGTAGCTCATGTTGTATTGCTAAAATGTTGGTGAGAGAAGACGATACCATGGATATCAAGACAAGATCCATATGTTCGTATTGCATATGGTAGTAACAGATTACGTACTTGTACTCATACAAATGGAGTAAAGAATCCCATCTTTCAAAGAGAAGTTTGTGTATCTTCTGATTCAGATCTGTTTCGTTGCTTGTCATAAAGTGATTCTTCATTGATATAGCTGTTGTTTATAAGTTGGTTATAGTCGTGTGATAGGGTTGGAAGAAAACTCTAATTGCGGTGCTGCTCGTGTGTATGATGTTTGTTCGTTATGCTTGAGGGTTTGTGAGAGGAGAAACCCTAATCTTATACACATGGGTTCTGATTAGTTGTGATCGTGTGGCTATGTTAACATTGCTTGGATTATATGCTGCTTGATTTGTAAGGAGTTTATTGTATAAAAGTTTGTTGCTGCCATCACGTGTATAGTGTTTGGGCTTCAGGGATTAATATTGCTTGCACATATATATGTTTTCATATTGGTGTTGTACAAGGTATGGTTAAAATTGTTAATTTATATTGGTGATGTCTAAGCAGTTAATGTTAGCATGTTTCGAAGAAGAATTGTTTTTGGAGCTTTAATACTATTAAGGCTTCGAAAGTAAATTTTTGTGTTTGGGCGTATTTGTTAATACTGCTTGGAGATACTTTGTGTCGCCTTCTATATCTTATGCTGCTATTGATATCCTAGAAAAAGGTTTCGACTGTTAGCTTCGTTCAAGAAAAGGTGATCTCGAACAGATGGGTGACACACATAGAAGAGTTTGGTGTTTTGATTTGTTACACACACAGGTTCAAGAGTGTTTTGATTTTGGTTTAAATGTTTTTTATTAAAGGTTAATTATTTTTGATTTATTGCAAAAAAAATTGGATATGGGTTTATTTGGTATATCTCTTATTTGAGATTTGAGGTTAGTTTTACGAAGGATAGTTTACTTATTTTATCTTGAAATGGGGAGTTGGGTGGTTGCATGATTTTTCAATGATAACTTGCTTGAACATTTACGGTTTCTGTTGGGACTTGGTCCATACTTTTTTTTTTTTATCTATGTTTCCAGCGGTCAGGACAGTGGTTTGGTTGAGGGACCTGGTTTAAAACTATCATTTTAAGGAGTTATGTTGTATGGGCTCCAGTGTTACACGAGATGTTGATGTGGATAAATTTCAGAGGTGATGTGTTTTTAGAGATTTGATCAACATAACATTCTCTATCACGTTCTTCATCTACAATAGTGCAAGCTTAGTAATGCGAATTTGGGAGATTTTACTTCAGTATCAAGTTCGGTATATTAAGTGCACTTCATCAGTAATCATTACATAGAGCTTACAGAATTGAAGATTCAAGAATGGTTAACATAATGGTTTCGGGGAAGCTTATTGTTAAATGTTTAACCATTTACAATCTTATTGAGTTGGTGTGAAGGTTTTTACTAATACAAGCCTTTGTAATACTGCTAGGTGTAAAGTTTCTAGCTCAGCTTCTTTTTCTTATGGTGCGTAATGGTGGGTAATTAATTTGAGTTGTTGTCAGGTGGATTAGAAGTGTGATAGTGGTCGTAGTTGGTTGAGATTCAAAGGTTGCATACTTTAGTCCCTATTTTCTGATGACAAAAGGGGTAAGAGATTTGTGTTTTGCAACTTATAGCATCCTTGGTGGAATTGCATAGTTAATGGGGAAAGTTTCTTCGTATATTAACTTCAGGGGAAGTTTATAATTTCGTGCCTAATTTGGTTTTGTCATTTTCAACTAGGGGAAGATTGTTGGGAATTATATTTAAGTCGATAAGACAAAACATGAATGAAACAAGATGGAAACAAGAAGGACCAAAGTTGTCATTGCAAAATTCTACAAGATGTAGAAGATAATGAAGATTTGGTCAACATAAAGAAAAGATTAAAAGATTTAGTTTCTTATTGTATTTTTTATCTTCCTTTGTTAAGTCATGATCTTCCTATTTACAAGAGATCATTGGCTATATTGTTTTATCCATCCAGAAAAGTGTATGTGTACACAGAAGATGTAGAGTCTAGTATAGAGTTGGTGTAGCCTCAAGGTAATCAAGGTTTTCCTTGATCCCTGTTACAAATCATTGATGTAACCATATTATTCTGATCAAATAATATTGGGGTTGTGGTGAATGTTTGGTAAAACCTTGTTGAATATCTTTGTTCTTATTCCGCTTTGTTTTTATAACTTAATGAACATTTGAAATTATCTCGTATAAGGTTAAACAACATAAGCTTAACAATCTACAATCTTTTTTTAGAGTTTCCTAAAAAATCTTCCCTTTTGCTGTCATTCTTTATAATATGGCCTAAGTTTCTTTTTAATCCTCCTCGACATTCGGACGTTGTTCTTGGTTTGAATCTTTATGGTTACAATTGGGGTAATCTGAGCTAACAGGGGTGTTTGGGTTTGTAGGTTGCTTATTTGAGGTGTTTCGTGGATTCATGGCTTATTTCGTTGCTTATATATAAGCCAAAAGCCACGGTTTGTTTGGTTCGTGCTTATTTTGTACAAAAGCTTGAAAATTTCTCTCTTTTAATGTTTCTAGCTTATTGGTACATGGATTTTGTGGCTTCCAAACATTTTTTGGTTGTGGTTTGATTTTTTAAGGTTTTTTTACTTTATACACGAAAAAAAGTGGTTTCTTTTTTGTTGTTAAAAGTGTTAAAGTTTATGTTTTTATGGTAGATATAAACTGAACCTACTTACTTTTGCAAAATAAATCAAGAAAAAACGCTCACAAGGGTGTTTTTTTAGGTGATTTAAAAGTTGGTTTTCTGGATTTTTTGAAGGAGGCGAAATATACACTTGAAAGAGGCGAAACATGTATTTGAATTAGGAGAAACATACATCAGGCGATTTATGTAAATGTTTCAGGCGAAACATACAATTTCTTCTATGCAAATCATACATCTTGTCTTAGGAGAAATATCGACTCTTAGAACATATTATCTGTCAAGATGTTATGAATATTGTGATGCATGCTGATTCTGTACCTGTCAATGTGTTATCTGCCAATCATAAATGTCGTGTGAATGATATCTTGAAAGTGAGCGGTTTATACAAGAAAATGATCACTTATTTGAACTTCTCTTACCTCAAGATATAGTTCACATCTGTGTAAATTCTCTTGCTACCCTTACTAATTATGCTAAAATGGAGCAAGATTATATTGATGAATACAGTGAGAATCTTGTGCTCAAGGCTGAGCTTGCCAAAAAGGAACAAATGGTTGAAAAGAATAGTTTTGATGAAGTTGTACTCAGATGTTCACGACTTGAAAATGATAATGTTAATCTTGAACTTAAATTACAACATCAAAAAGGGAGTTTTCTAAATAATAGACATTTAAACAATCAAACTGCTCCTGATATTCTAGAAATTTTCAAAATAAATGAATGGCAAGCTAAGCTAGATGCAAAAGATGTCTCAATTGCTAATTTGAGAAAACATAGTGAGAGTTTAAAAGGAAAAAATGTCGTTGAAAAGGTTGCCCAACCAAATAATGCCAAGGTTATTGCTCCAGGAATGTTTAAGCTTGATTTAGAACCTCTATCTCCTAAAGTATTGAGAAACAAGGATGCTCACCTAGACTATATTAAGCACACTCAAGAAAATGCTGACATTCTTCGGGAATTAGTCATGTTCATATGTATAGATCAATGATTGGTTCATTGATGTATCTACATCGTCAGAACCATGACATCATGTTTGTAGTGTGTGCATGTGCTAGATACCAAGTAAATCCAAAGGTTTCACATCTTCATGCTCGTGAAAGATTGTTTGGTACTTAAAAAGGTCAAACTAAAAATTAGGCTTTGGTATCTAAAGATTATCCTTTTGACTTTGGTTAGCATACCCTTGATTGTGATTATGTTGAAGCAACCTTGATAGAATTCTATAACAGGAGGTTGTCAATTCCTTGGATGTAGATTAATTATCGTTGGCAGTGATATACACCCAAGTAATTTTCTATCAACCTATTTTTACTTATGGATCACAATTGTACGGGAAATTTTTTTGCTTTTATTACATTACTTGCATCGTGGCAATGATCGGTTTGTCATGTAAAATCTTACATATACTAGATGTAGACGAGCTCACGCTACCATCTATGACTTTCCTGTCTACTATTTGTCAAGCAAACATTAACAATATGTCAAGTCAATATCATCATATCCTTATTACAAAGTACATTATTCCTATAATGTACCATTCGCAACGTTATATCAAAACAGGCTTTAAACCATTATCGGATGCCTCTAAACCCTAATTCCATGAAGGATTAACATCTAAAGTGAATGCACGAGCTACTAAAGCATATGTACAAGCACTATAACATCTCATTTGATTATAAAGCTTACCAAGTCAAAGTACAATGTCTCTAAAGCACAGTGTTATAGTCATTTTAAGCATGACATAAAAATAGCTCTTGTTTTACCTCCGTTTTCATTCTAATTTCTTCACCATCACTTGTGTGCAAGCTACTACACTCAATATACAATGTGTAAACCCTAATTATTCTATTCATAAACTTTCATACAATTTTTACTCTTAAACCTAATTCAAACCCTCAAACCCTAAAACCAAGCTAATTCCATAACCTATGACACACGTTTATCGATTTTTATCCATTCAAACCTCAATTCAATACTCCAAATAAGTTATAAGAACTTATTATCAACCATGACAAATCCTATTCCTCATTATTTCATAATCTACTTCATTTTATAAAGAAACGAATCCAAGAAAACCTAATATGAGCCTAAATGCGCTCACTTACCGTTTTCTCGTTTTTACCCATCTCAACTCAAAATAAGCAACCCCCCCATGAGTATTGTGATCACATATTATGAGTTTACAAATCATTAACCATCAGTATCTATCATTTCTTTGACAATATACTTGAATTAGAAAACCTGGAAACCCTAAAAGTCCATTACATGCCCTAATTCAAATCTGCGGCTTAACTTTCTCATTTTTGACCCGTTTTAAACCAAACCACTTGCTAATTTCTAATGATAAGCCTTAATACAAACCTTGAGATCATAATTCAATCATTCCTAAATCAATTCTCACGAAATATAAGCCAAAAACTTAAGTTCGAACCATAAAACCCCAAAAACCAACCTGCGACCCCTTTTTGCAATTCTTACCCATTTTAAACCCTTTCTCTTGCAAATAACTTATGCACATGCAATCCTAAGCAGCTTACACACCTGCTAGCATAAATATATTGCCTCCCTTGGTCACCAAGAAAGCCACATCACCTCCTTGTTGGACATTCTCTAGTCGTGACACCCAAACACCCCTAAAAACCTTCCACCTTGCAATCCTACCACCTCTAGACCTCAAAAAGATCTCATCATGTAGCTTCAACACATCACCCCCTAGCTGCTCCATACGTCCAAGAATAGATCATGAAGCTATCTTAGTCACCATGCCTCCATTTTAGTATAAATAGGGTCCTTGGTTGTTCATTACAACTCGCACCACATCTCTTCTTTCTCAAACCCATAAGGCAGCAATCCTTTGCTCCCATATGATCCTAGGATCATAAAATACGTTCAAGAAGCGAAGCCCTAAAGAATTGAAGCCCCGGGAACAAGATACAAGGCGTACGAGTGGAAATACTACCCGAAATGACCCATTTCCACCATTTTTGATCATTGAAGCTCAAACCCAGGTTTTGAATGTTCTACTTCTGCTACTACACCCTTATAATGTTCATATGATCCTAAATATACTCTTGTTAAAGTTTCATAACTCAATTCATGCTCATTTTCCATTTTGATCCAAAACCGTACACCCGAAACCCTAATTTCGCGTTTTTCTTAAAACTAAATGTTATAATGGTTAAATATTGTTATAATCTATCCTAGGCTTTACTTACATAAGTTATAATATCCACTTTATTGAATTAGGAAGAATTTGAACTTAAAACCTACGCGTTTACGTTTTGAAACCCTAATTTGACCCGTTTTGCTTCCTAGCTTAACGAATCGTTATTTTAAACTTGTGTTACGTTAAAACTTCATATTTTAGTTTATTATAACTTATAAATGTCTATTGTAATGTTAAACTAAGCTTGCATGGCAATTTGGACATGTTTTGTAATTATAATCACTTGCAAAGGGGTCTATATATCGTAACTTTCTGAAATTAATAACTAGAAGGGCTGAATATGTCATTTTATCAAAGTTATAACTATAGGGGTCTATTATGTCACTTTTCAAAGTACAAGGTTTACTTGGTATATCTTTAAAAGTTGAAGGACCAAAGTCGTAAAAATGCAAACTCCAAGGGCCTAATTGTAATTTTCCAACCCCTGGAGGATCTATAATGTAACTTTTGAAAAAGTGTAAATCATTTGTTTAAAAACCTTACAAGACATAACTTTCATTACCGCTTCTCTTGCTTAAACATTTCCTGATAATGGATTTTAAAACGCTTTAAAACCGATGATATCGTATCACAATACTAGGGAGCTTCATATGAAGGAGTTTCTCTTGGTTATTACGTCTGTCTGAGTTGTTGGGATTACGATTTAAAAGTGCCCTACCTCCTCAACACGTTTACTGAATGACTTCATGAATTATGTATCGGCCTGAACGGTGATATAATAAATTCCAAATCTCTCAATCAAAGTCTTAACTTTTAAAACTAATAGTTCGAGAGTACAATATTCTTAAGACATGACATATTTTACTCAGGTTGTGTGCCGTGGCTGTTTTACTATCTATTTTACTTTATCAACCATCCCTGGGTTAAGATTGTGATGAGGTGTCTGTTTCATTTCAGAATAAATTATTACATTCTACCTTCAGGTGAGATTCATAGCCTACGCTTTTATCTTTTACATGTTTTTTTAAAAACCGCGAGGGGGATATCATGGCTCGGTTTCCAAACTTCTTTTACATATTCTTTTATCTTATAACAATGTGATTACTTTTCAATGACTTAGTGAGTTCATAGCCTCACTTTTAATCTCTTTAAATTATTTCATAAACCCATGAGGAAGATATATGCTATAAAGTATGGATACAAGTGTTTTACCATACTATATGCTAATCTGATGTATCATTACAATCAATGTCTAAGTTATAAATCCTACAAGTAGTTAAATTTGACTTCAAGTCGTTAAATGACTTGGAATTAATCTGTTAGGTATTCATTAAATTCCTACAAGTATTAATATGACTTCGAGTCGTTTTAAATTGACTCTTTTGGATTATTAATGTTAGAGTATAAATCCTACAAGTCATTAAAATTTGACTGCGAGTCTTTTAAATGCGACCTATGGATGTATTAAGTATTGTTTGATATTATGAGCTCTTCAAGTCGTTAAATTGACTTTGGATGATAATGTGTTGGTGACATGAGATATCGACCAATCAGACCAAACAAGGCAATAACGGGATAATACATTGTTACTATGATTCATTGCGATTATTACTAATAACGGGTATATAATAACATGACCCAAGATCATAACAATATCATTTTCATAATAATTGTGTTTATACAATTATTATAATATTACTTGTATTCAAACTGTTTATATCAAGCCTATGAGTTCACTAACATGTTGTTGTATTTTAACACATGTTTTATCTCAGGTAATTGAGCAAGTTGCGGCACGGAGTGGCATTGACTCGAAGATGGCTGAACTGTTATCATTCAAACTGATCTGTTTTAGATTTGGGACCTGTTACTGCATTTGTAAAAAAACTCTGAATATGATGAATGATACTAAATTTTTCCAACAACGTCTCTTTTGAGTCATTTTTTATGATTATGATTGTTGTATCTAATGAGGTAATACCACCTGATTAGTTCCGCTGCCGCTGCTATTAGTGTAAAAATAGGGTGGGTACAAATTGGGTATCAGCGCCAGGTTATAGAGAACAAGGTCAAAAACCTTTAACTATAAACCACTTTTCTTTTCTAGCCTTCTAAAGTACTCAGTTCCACTACAATTCGGAATACAAGTATGTAAATATACATATCTATTATACTATTACATAAATAACTTATGTTGTTAACAGAACGATGTCTTCTCCCAACCGCTCTACTTCTGATATTGAGGATGCTTTTTCCTCTATGAATATTCTTAACTATACTTTGGTCTCATCGGATTATTTCCTAGCTTCATCAGGAAGCAGTATTCTTATCTTTCTACAATAATCCTTGTTTGAAGGACGTACAAGCATTTTATGCTAAGGAATTACCTATTACATCACCAGATCCTATTACTCCACCAGCCATTTTGACTCAATCTCCGGTATTACCACCATCACTACTATTTGATCCTCGATATTTCTTTATTCCTGAAGAACTATTACCACCTAAGAAGCGAATATGTTCCTCATCTTCTTCCTCAACTACGTTATCTAATTCATCCCGGAATCAAACCTATGATTTGGTATCACCATCTTCCTCAGTTTATACTCCTACCCCACCTTAGATATTTGAAATAGGAAAAATGTCCAATTAAGATGTATCTGAAACATCATGAGGGACAAATCGAAGATATTTTGAATTAATTAGATGAACTCTATCTTCACCACATCGAGAAAATGGAGGAAGGACGTATTGATAGAATCGATCTATACGAAGGAATAGAGATGATACTAAAGACCGAAACTCAAGAAAAATCCGTACTCAGCTTCATCAAAACTTAAAAGTAATTGAAGCAGTTAGGGCAAAAGGATAAGATTGCCTTTGCTTACTATAGAATTTCCAATCTTGAACAAATCATTGAGAAAATCCAAGCTCGTCACCAAACAGATCAGGAGGATCTTTAGGATGTCATCTACCGGCTCAAAATCATCAAACTATTAGACTAGTTATAACTTTATCCTAGCCCGGGTTGGATTTATCTTTTTTTTTTTTTGGTTGGTAAAATAAAAACGCTGTCAATCTTGACTATGTACAGTAAAAAGGCAAGTTATTTATAAAGGCAATCCCGTTATCTACCTTGTTGTTTCTTAAATACCACTTTATTCATCTCATCAATCATTCATCATCACCATTCATCATTCAACCGTCATTTGCATCATTATCTCCGTCTTCATGAATCATACCATAACCCCTAAGTGCTTAAAAATTCAAAAATAAGCATTTCTCTTTAAGCATTTTAGCATCACATTCTCTTACTTTTCAAAACTTATGATGTCATTTTTATTACGTGTTATCTTATGTTGATAGGATGCCTCCCAAAAGGACGTCAACATCCGAAACACCAGCCATAACTTTGGATGCCATCCGGCAACTGACTGCTGATTTTACTGCAGCCCTGGAAGCACAGACTGCTGCCATGGCAAGTGCTAGTAATCTTACTGGAACTCCTGCAGTGAAAACGGGAAACTACAAAGAGTTTATCAGCTGTCAACCTTTCTGCTTTAATGGTACGGAAGGAGCAGTAGGCCTTATTCGCTGGTTTGAACGAACCGAATCAGTATTCTCTCGAAGCAGATGTGCTGAGGAAAATAAAGTAACATTTGCTACTGGTACTTTAACTGACGATGCCTTGTCCTGGTGGAATGCACATGCCCAGCCTATGGGAATAGAGCAAGCTAATCAAATCACCTGGACTGAGTTAAAAAGGCTTCTGACAAACAAGTATTGTCCCCGGACTGAGATCAGAAAAATGGAAGAGGAACTTTACAATCTGAGTGTAAAGGGAAATGACCTTAAACCCTATGTTAGAAGATTCCAAGAATTAACCACCTTGTGTCCAAACATGGTGCCAAACAATGAGAAACTCTTGGAAGCTTTTATTGGAGGTCTACCTCGAAGCATTAAAGGAAACGTTACTGCCTCGAAACCTCAAACTTTGGAGGAAGCCATCAACATATCCCAGAGGTTAATGGATCAGATAATAAAACGCGATTCTATGCAAGAAACCAATAATCATAAACGAAAATTAGAAGATAAGAGAAACACCATCGACAACAACAACAACTACCTCAAAATACACAAACAAACAATAAACCACTATCAACAATCGCATAAAATGACAACTACTCAAAATAAATTACCCCCCCCCCCCAAACAACATTCACAACCGTAATGATGATTACCCTCCACCAGCAGATTAGAAAGTCATGAAACTCTTCACAAACTTATACTGTCACCAATGGATATGTGGAAACCTTCCCTTGTGTAAGAGATGTAGCACTACATCAACGGGTACCTTGCAGTGTCAGAGTGTCTGGTTGCACAAGTAGGTTACTCGACCAAGTACTGCAAAAACAACAGGGCTACAAGAAAGCATACTTAGAGATGAGCTTGCTACTCTAGAAACGACTCTCGAGGATATTCAACTCTCATCAATTAATCTTCTTCAATTGTTTTTATGATAACAACTAATCATCAAGCTACAATCCTTGTCATTTGTTACTTTTATTCTAGAAAACTGCTACGAGATACGTAGCATAAGTATCAACTCTTTTAGAGTTTCATATGTAAAGTTATCTATGAAATAATAAAGAGATAATTCGTTACATCTTGTTATCTGGTGGTATCAAAACTCGAATTATTTGTTCGATTTCTATGATACCAAACTCTAAATACTCTCGCATACCTTTTGAACATAAATTTTTTATTCCTTAGATTATAATGGGAGTCAGTTTTCAATCAACATCCATTATTATCTACCCATTCTGATCCTATCAATTTTCTTCTATTACCATATTGTGTTTTTTATGCTTAGGTAAGACGATTTATGATCATCTTATTGAAATGAATTAGGTCACTTCTTCATTTGAATAAGGAAATTATAAATCTCTGAACTATGAATTTATAAATTCTCAGTTACAAGGAGTTGAACGCTTCTTTTTGTAAGTGACTAATTATAAATAAGTAGGCTTAAGTATATAACATAAGTACAAACAAGTTTCTTTTAACCCGTTCCTTAATCATTATCATTTTCATTATCATTATTACCTTCATCATCTATTCATTTCAAAAATCTAGTTCTCTCGTGTTTAGAAATTTCTTACAATCATTCCTTTGACCATAACTCATTACATGATCTTCCGTATTCTAAAATTCTATGTTATATTATGCAAATAATCAAAAAAACATATATAACAAGGAAAAACTAAGGATCTATACAATGTCAAATGATTTCAATACCACTAGGTATGAAAATTTTGACAAAGACTTGTGATAGCATTCTTATTTGATGTTGACTTTTAAAGGTTAATGAATAACGATTCTTTACGATCAGAGTAGCACGGCAGAAGCATGGTGGGCCCATAACCCACTGGTTCCGTAAATCAAAGTATTCTATCCACCCAGGTTCTATCAGAATCTGGAAAAATTCTATTGGCTGTCATTCAAGAGGCCGTGATTTTGGAAATAAGTAGATGTTGTGGATAAGAAGGTAATTATATTTTGGTTACGTAACATAAATTTATAAATACATCAACACATTGGACTTCTAACCTGATAAGGCTTTTAATCCCAATAATCCTCCCCTAAACTTGATATTTATCTCCAAAATCATCAAGTTTCTCCATTAAAAGCTTCATAATCACCAGGAGGATGCTTCCAAACAGGGGAGGATTAATGCTATTGATGCTGATAAAGATATTACCCTGGTTAGTGTTCAAGATGATGCTGACAAAGAAATGTTTGATGTGAATGATTTAGCTGGTGAAGAGGTGTTTGTTGCAGAAAAAGAAGTAAATAATGAAGTTAGTGTTGTTGAGGAAGTAGCTCAAGTTAATGTGTGTGGAAGCTTTGATCATTTGCAAGTTGATTGCAATTACCTTCAAAAACAATCAAAGGATGGTAAAACCTGTTTGGAACAATGCTCAAAGGGTGAATCATCAAAACTTTGCTAAAAAGACTCACCCCTGTGCTAAAAAGAACATGGTTCTAAGAGTAGTACTAATGAAGTCTGGCTTAGTATCAATTAATGTTGCTCACTCAAAAACAACAGTGAATGCTGCTAGACCAATGTCACATCTTTCTAAAATAGCACATTTAACTATTAAGAGGCCCATTCATAAGAACACAATATTTATAAACAGTAATATTAATCAAAGGGTTAATACTATTAAGGGAAATAATGTTAAATAGTGTTAAGCGCCTCATCTTGTTGGTGTTTATAAACCACAGACTAAAGTTTTTTTAGACCGATGTTTCTAAACACAACAGTGCATCAATTACCCTAAAAAAGTTTGATTATATTGATGAATCCAGGAAGCAACCAGTCAGTGAGGCCATTGGTGTCCCCAAAAGAAACTGAATTTTCTTACCCATGAATAGCACGGGCAAATCCACAAATTGTATTTACAGGATCAAGGAGTGATGATAGTAGATGCTCAAGGCATAAAACAGGGAACAAGACCTATCATATAAGACTATTGAAGAATAGATGGAGATAATTGCTTTTGGAGGGAACCCAAAGAAGGAAAAATCATAGGAAAAGTACCATTAAAACATTTAAATCTAGAATTTTTGAAATGTGTAAAAAAATTTGTGAGAGAGTTAAATTTATTCTCTTTAGTGTCTACAAATGTGTGATAAAAATAATAGTGTTTCTTATTAAAGACACTAAAGAATGTATTGTTTATATCTTCAAATTTAACTTATGTTGATGAAAGTCAAGTTACTTAGAGATCTTAGAAAGAACGAAAATATGTATATTGTAGATTTAAAGAACGATAGTTCCTAAAGAGGTTAACTTGCCTTTTGCAAAAGGCCCACCATACTGATGAAGTCAAACTATTGGCATAGAATGCATGTCACTTAAATTTTAACACCTATGAATAAATTAATTAAAGGTAAATCGTAATAGGGTTTACCTTCCAGAGACTTTTGAAAATGGATCAACATGTGTTGCTGTCAAAAGGGAAAGCAGCACAGAGCCTCTTATAAGTCTAAAACAGAGAACTCAATCAGTCTTCCTTTACATTTGTTGCATATGGACTTGTTTGGTCCAACATTTGTAAAAAGCCTTATGAAGAAAATGTATTGCCTAGTTGTCATAGATTATTACAATAGGTTTACATGGGTTTTCTTTCTAGCTACTAAAATAAGACAGTGCTATTCTTAAGTCCTTAAAACTGGAATAGAAAATCTAGTAGATCAAAGTTAAGGTGAATAGATTGTGATAATGGAACTGAGTTCAAAAACAGAGAAATGAATCAATTTTATGAGATGAAGGGTATTTTGAGACAGTTTAGTATAGCTAGAACTCCTCAACAAAATGGAGTTGCTGAGAGGAGAAATAGGACACTAATTGAGGATGCTAGGACTATGCTAGCCGATTCTAAGTTGCCAACTACTTTTTAGGCAGAAGCAGTTAATACTGCATGCTATGTGCAAAATAGAGTGTTAGTAGTTAAGCCTCATAACAAAACCCCATATAAAATTTTTCATGGTATAACACCAACTTTAAGTTTTATGAGACCATTTGGGTGTCCTGTTACCATTCTCAATATCTTAGATCACTTAGGCAAATTTGATGGTAAGGCTGATGAATGTTTCTTTGTTGGATACTCTTTGAATAGTAAATCCTTTAGAGTATTCAATAGTAGAACAAGGATAGTGGAAAAAAACTTGCATATTAGGTTTAGTGAGAATACACCTAATTGTTGTAGGTAGTGACTAGATTGTCTATAGATATTGATGCACTACAAGAACAATGAATTATGCCCAAATGTTGCAAGTACAACAATCTAATGGTTTTGAAGGACAAAACCCAAGTGATAAAATGCAGTTCAAGCTAGAAAGGAGACCCACCCGTCAAAAATTGACATTTTTGCTACCATTAAGGACTGTTGATCCACCATTTTCCTAAGACCCAAAGAGTTCTCATGATGATGGATCCAAACCTTCAAGTAATGATGAAAAGAAGGTTGATGAATATCTAAGAAAAGAAAGTGAATGTAATGATCAAGAGAAGGAAGATAATGTTAACAACACTAACAATGTTAATGCTGCTAGCACAAATAAGGTTAATGTTGTTGGTGAAAAAACAAGCATTGAACTTCTACTTGATCCAAATATGCCTACTTTGGAAGATTATAGCATATTTGACTTCTATTGTGATGATGAAGATGCTGGTGCAATGGATGACATGAATAATTTGGATACAACAATCCAAGTCAGTCATAATCCAACTACAAGAATTCATATAGATCATCCTCTTGAAAGATGTCAAAGAATTTGAAGGAACATAGGTTTGTTAGTACTATTCAATATGGAACAAACCATAAAGACCTTCAAAAACAAACCATAAAGACCTTCAAAACTGTTTGTTTGCTTGCTTTTTATCACAGGAAGAACCCAAAAAGGTAATTCATTCATTGAAGGATCCAAGATGGATAGAAGCTATGCAGGAAGAGCGTCTATAATTCAAGTTACAAGAAGATTATACTTTAGTAGATTACAAATAAAGAAAAAGGCTATAAGGCCTAAATGGGTTTCCTGGAATAAAAAGGATGAAAGGGGAATTATGATAAGAAATAAAGCAAGATTGGTTGTACAAGAGTACACACAATAAGAAGGGATTGACTATGATGAAGTCTTTTCCCCTGTTGTAAGAATTGAAGCAATTAGGCTATTTTTAGCTTATGCTTCATTAAAAGATTTTGTGGGTTATCAATGGATTGTAAAAAAGTTATTTTCTCTATGGTAATATAAAGAATAGGTGTATGTTATGTCACACTTGTGAATTTTGAAATCAGACTTTCCTGATAGAGTATACAAGGTTGAAAAAGCACTGTATAGACTACATCAAGCTCCTAGAGCTTGGTATGAAACCTTGTCAACATATATGTTAGACAATAGATTTCAAAAAGGGGAAATTGACAAGACCTTATTCATCAAAAGGCATAAAGGTGGTATTTTGTTGGTCCAAGTTTATGTGGATGATATCATCTTTGGTTTAACAAAGAAGGAGCTATGCAATGCATTTGAGAAGTTGATGCATGAGAAATTTCAGATGATTCTATGGGAAAACTTCAATTCTTTCGGGATTCACAAGTGCAGCAGAAGAAGGATGGCATATTTATTAGTCAAGATAAATATGTTGTTGAAATTTTAAAGAAATTTGGGTTTATAGAAGTCAAGACTGCAAGCACACCAATGGAAACTCAAAAGCCTTTGCTCAAGGATGAAGATGGTGAAGAAGTGGATGTTCATATGTATAGGTCAATGATTGGTTCATTGATGTATCTTACATCTTCAAGACCTGACATCATGTTTGCAGTGTGTGCCTGTGCTAGATACCAAGTCAATCCAAAGGTTTCACATCTTCATGCTGTGAAAAGGATTTTTAGGTACTTAAAAGGTCAACCAAAATTAGGCCTTTGGTATCCAAAAGATTCTCCTTTTGATTTGGTAGCATACACTGATAGTGATTATGCTGGAGCAAGCTTGGATAGGAAGTCTACAACAGGAGGTTGTCAATTTCTTGGATGTAGATTAATATCATGGCAGTGCAAGAAATAGACAGTGGTTGCAAATTCCACAACAGAAGCTGAGTATGTGGTTGCTTCAAGTTGCTGTGGACAAGTGCTTTGGATTCAGAATCAACTACTTGATTATGGGTACAATTTTATGCATACCAAGATCTTTATTGACAATAACAGTACTATTTGCATAATTAAAAATCCTGTTTTTCATTCAAAAACAAAGCATATAGAGACCAGACATCATTTTATTAGAGATTGCAATGAAAAGAAATTGATTCAAATGGTCAAAATCCATACTGACAAGAATGTTGCAGATTTGCTTACAAAAGCTTTTGATGTAAGTAGATTTCAATATTTGATTGTTAGTATTGGAATGCTAAATCTTTAAAGTCTTTTATCTCTTTATGTTTTTGTAGAGTTTTGTATGAATTAGTACTGTTATTCATGTCATTAAAAGTTTCTGCTGTTAAGTATAATTAATACTGCTGGTTATACTTAATACTGTTGAGTTTCTACTGTTAGTTATACTTAATACTGTTAGGTATAATTAATATTGTGATAATTGTGAAAATTGCTATGGCTTGTGTTTTCTTGGTTTTTGGACTAACATTTTGTAGGAAAAGCAAAGAAAAGTGTTAAATTGATGATGGAAAAGCTGTTTAGAATGGAATTAGAGTTAATGCTGGTGACTCAAAGTTAATGCTGCTAGGCATAACTTACTACTGCTGGGTGAAAGTTAATGCTGTTGAGGGTATTTTCCATAAATACTTCGATTAAGGGTTTCAATCGATCCTTTAATCAATTTCACTCTTTTAAATACTCTCTAACTACAAACCCTAACTCAATTTTATCATCCATTATCAAAACCCAACATAAATGACGACTCTAAAGTTTGCTGATACTCATAATATGGTCGCATTTTTGTCTAAACCCACAGAGAGTGATGGGTTTGAACAAATTGTGGATTTTTTGAATGCACACCCTATAAGGCGTGCATTAACGATCAATCCTACTATATATATTTCTTGCATCGAACAGTTCTGGTCTACTGTCGTGGTCAAAACCATTAATGGGGAAGCACAGTTACATGCCCTAGTAGATGGCAAGAAGATAATCATTACTAAATCATCTGTTAGAAGGGATCTTTAACTAGCAGACGAGGAAGGTGTTGATTGTTTACCGAATTCTACCATTTTTGAACAACATTGATGGGATATGAGAAAATTTCACAAAAACTCACTTTCTATAAACCCTTCTTTTCCCCACAATAGAAATTTCTAATTCATACTCTTTTACAGTGTCTAAGTCCAAAGACTATTGCCTGGAATGAGTTTAGTAGTACTATAGCATCTGCCATTATCTGTTTAGCTACAAACCAGAAGTTTAATTTTTTAAAATTTATTTTTGAAAGTATGATTAGAAACTTTGATAATTTGTCTGGCAAATTTTTGATGTATCTAAGGTTTGTACAAGTATTTTTGGATCAGCAACTTGATGGGATGCCAACTCACAAGAGAATATATATTGCACCTTCTCACAGTAAAAAGATTTTTGGAAATATGAGAAGGGTAGGCAAAGGTTTTTCTGGTAGAGTAACACCTTTATTTCAAACAAAGGTGGTACATAACCAATCACAATTAGGTGAAGGTTCAGCAATTCCAATTGATCCCATCACACACCCACCATTATTCAATCATTAACTCAAACTCAAAAGACACAACAACCTAGGAAGCCTAAAAGAAAGGACACTCAGGTACCTCAGCCTAGTGATCCTATTAAGAATGTTGCAGATGAGGCTGTCCATAAGGAGTTGGGTGGCAGTTTGGTAAGGGCTAACACTACTGCTTCTAGCTTAGAAGCAAAGCAGGACAATGGTAACATCAATAAGACCCGATCTAAGGCAACACCTAATGAATCTAGTTCCTTAGGAACTACTTTAGGTGGTGGTCCCAGGTGCCAAGAAACCATGAAGGATACTATTGCTCAAACTAGGTTTGAGAGTGTATCTAAACATTCCAATGATTCACTGCTCATAAGAGGTAACACACTTCGAAGTGATAAGGATAGACTTAAACTTGATGAATTGATGGCACTATGTACCACTTTACAAAACAAGGTTCTTGATTTGGAGAAGACAAAGACCACTCAACATAATGAGATTGCTAGTTTGAAAAGGAGGG
The DNA here is from genome assembly GCA_026074375.1 of Tanacetum coccineum. Classification (NCBI taxonomy): domain Eukaryota; kingdom Viridiplantae; phylum Streptophyta; class Magnoliopsida; order Asterales; family Asteraceae; genus Tanacetum; species Tanacetum coccineum. The sequence goes on from BQNB010010649.1 coordinate 50,743, forward strand.
TCAAGAAGCTTAAAAAAAGATAGGTCAAGAACTCATTAGGTGAAGAGATTATACAAAGTTGATTTGACAGCTAGGGTATAATCCTCTGATAATGAAGAAAGTTTAGGTGATGATGCATCCAAATAGGGGAGGATTGATGCTATTGATGCAGATGAAGAAATTACCCTGGTTAGTGTTTAAAATATAGATGAAGAGATGTTTGATGTAAATGTTTTAGATGGTGATGAAGTGTTTGTTGCAAAACAAGAAGTAGTTAATGCTGGTAATGTAGTTAGTACTACTAGTGCTGCAACAACTGTTAGTGCTTCTACAAAAACAACTGATTATGATGGTGATATTACTTTGGCTCAAGCACTAATAGAAATAAAAAGTACAAAACCCAAGGTGAAAGGGGTTGTTATACAAGAGCTGGGTAAATCTACAACAATAATATCTTCACAACTATCTTCACAACAATCACAAGACAAAGGTAAAGGGATATTGATAGAACTTGTGAAGCTTATGAACAAGAAAGATCTAATCATGCTTGATGAAGAAGTTGCTTTAAAATTACAAGCTAAATTTGATGAAAAAGAAAGACTTGCAAGAGAGAAAGCTAAAAAGTAGAAGAAGCCAATATTGCCTTGATTGAAACATAGGATGATATACAGGTAAAGATTGATGCTGATTATCAATTGTTTGAATGAATGCAAGCATAAGAACAAGAACAATTTTCTATTTAAGAAAAGGCTACATTATTTTAACAACTCTTAGAGAAAAGAAGAAAGCATTTTGCAGCTAAAATAGCAGAAGAGAAAAGAAACAAACCACCAATAAAAGCTCAACAGAGACAGATAATGTGTACTTACCTAAAGAACATGGAAGGATACAAGCTCAAAGATTTAAAGTTAAAAGAGTTTGATTCTATCCAAGAGATGTTTGACAGATTATTCAAAAGGGTAAATACATTTGAAGATTTTAGAATAGAGTTGGTAGAAGGCAAAGAAAAGAGAGCAAGAACAGAGTTGATACATGAGAATACAAAGAAGCAAAAAGTGGAAGATGACAAAGAAACATCAAAGCTTAAACAGTTAATGAAATTCATTCCAGTTGAAGAAGAAGTAGCAATTGATGCTATACCTTTGGTTGTTAAGTCTCCAAGGATTGTTGGATGGAAGATTTATAAAGAAGGAAAAAAAAGCTATTATCAAATAATGAGAGCTGATGGAAAGTCTCAAATGTACATGTTCTTTAGTCAAATGCTTAAAAGTTTTGACAGGGGAGATTTAGAAGATCTATATAAGTTGGTAAAAGCTAAATATGAGTCAACAAGACCAGTAGAAGACTTAGATTTGTTGTTATGGGGTGATTTGAAAACAATGTTTGAACCACATTTAGAAGATGCAGTATAGAGGAATCAACAAGCATACAAAGTGTTGGATTGGAAGCTGTATGACTCTTGTGGAGTACATTCCTTGAGGATGCAACATATGCAGATTTACATGTTGGTAGAGAAGAATTATCCCCTTGCACCATTTACACTTTCAATGATGTTGGAAAAAAAGCTTAATATTGATTATAAAAGTGAAATGGCTTATCAGCTTCTTAAACTCATCATAAAACAACTTAAGAAGTAAAGAAGTGTTTGGAAGCATCTTCCCGGTATTGATGAAGCTTTAAATGTAGAAACTTGATGATCTTGAAGAAGAATATCAAGTTTAAGGGAGGATTGTTGGGATTAAAAGTCTTCTTAATGCTGTTTGAATTACTGCTGCTCATGTTTTTGTTAATGCTGCTCAGTTGGATTTAGTGCTGCTCATGGACTTCAAAGAAAATATGCTAAGTGTGTACTACTGCTAGTACACAGTTAGTACTGCTAGTGAATATTAGTACTGCTAGTGAATATTAGTACTGCTAGTGAATATTAGTACTGTTAGTTAAAATATGTTAAGTAGTTACTACTGCTAGTACAAAGTTAAGACTGCGCAGCTGAAGTTAATGCTGCTAGTTAGTACTGCTTATTTGATATGTATTAGTTATTTATAGAAAAGATTATGGATACTTGGGAAAGTATTGTAAGCCGACTAGGACTCCTTGGTGTATAAAAGGAGGTCCTAGGGCATAGAGTTTGATGTACTAAACCAAAACCAAAAATATTTAGACGTATAATTCATAGCTTCAAGGTCTTTGTAACCCTAATACTTTGAGAGTATTCGTATTATTATCATTAATAATATTGGAGCTTGTTTGTTGAATTCTATGTTCATTGAATTACTGTTTCATTGATAATTCTTCTTAATATTAAAGATTAGATTCCGCATAATCTTTAATACATTCAAACAAAGCTTTTACTATAGTTGTGTTAGATTTATCTAATATAACTAAACCTTAAACAAGCTTAAGGAATTTGATCTATTGAAGTGGGATCAACAGTCGAGCCATGACTTTCTCCTGATTCAATGTTTCCTCTGGAATTACAAAGGACTTGAGACTTGATATTTTGGGAGCTGATCCCCCTTCTTCCATAAAGGGCATGATATCCATTAGTGGATCCTCAGTTGCAATACTTTTTCCTTTGGATTTAACTCTGGGAGGAGTTTGATCTTTAGATGGAGTTGGCTCTCTTAGAGGAGTAGGAGAGAAGATGGATGAGGTGATTTTGCTGAGATGTTCAGTGAATTGATCCAGAGTCATTTTGATAGCTTCAGTGAATTTAGGAGGTTGAGGCATGATAGACTTCAGAGGAGTTGGTGATGGAATTGATGATGATGGAATTAAGAACTTCAGTTTCTTGGCTGTAGGTTCATCATTAGTTTCTTTCTTTCCTGAAGTGTCTTCCTCTGAACTCTTTTTTTCTTCGGTATGAAGAACCAGAGCTTTTTCTTCATTGACAGGGGGAGCTTGTCTTGTATTTGGTACAACTTGAGCTGATGGTTGATCCCCCTAAACAATAGAAACAATGGTGGCCCCTAAGTCTTGCTCCCCCTTAGTTTGATCAGGGTGTTGAGCATATTTTTCTTCATCAGGTGATTCAGGGTTGTTTTTCTACCACTTCTCCCCCTCAACATTAGCCTTTTTAAAGACTTCTACTGCTTCGAGGAGGGAAACCATGTCCTCAAACATGATCCGAAGATCCTGAACATGTTGGGAGTTTATGTCCACAATGGATGTATAAAAAGAGATCTTGTCCTGAACTTCTTTCATCCCTTTTTGGACCTTCAGTCTGATGGATTTCCTTATTTTGTTATGAAGGGATTTACTCAGCTCCTTCTGAAGTAAAATAAATCTCCAGCTCTCCAATTTGTTGAAGGCATTAAACTCTTTATACATTGGTTTCATAAGAATGTTAGGTAACTGATCTTGTAAGTTCTTCTGAACCCGTGCCTCAACCTAAGGTAACTCCTCTTCACTAGATTCTAAAACAAAACTTTTGATGGAGTCCTTGATCAACTAAGGAAGAGTATCTTTCAGAGCATCTGAGAGTAGACCAGACAACTGCTCTTTAAGAGTGTTAGTAACAATTAAGGGCATAATGGACTAAATGGAATCAGAGACATGATTGGTTATGCTAGAATCTAGCTGATTAACCTTGTTGTTGAGTAAGCACAACTCTTCAAGAAGATGAACAAGGGGGTCTGACTGAGCTGGCTTATCAGCTAAAGCATGTAAGGTTTCAGTACCTTCCTCATAGATATGATCAGCAGAGTCTTATGTCTCAAAACCAATCATAGCGGCCAGATCATCATCAGGCATAGACCGTAGGCCAGAGAGAGATTCAGAAGCATCTCTTTCCTCAATGCCTTTAGGAGTAATATCAATTACATCCTAATCATCCTGATCGTATAAAGAGATCTGATGGATGAACAGTGAACCAGAGATAGTAGCAACTTGATAGGACTTGATTATCTTGATCTCTGATTCAGTGTCATAAGGAGACTCAACATTTTCCTAAGCACACCATTATCTGCTCAAAGGTGACATCCTCCATAGCTACAAACCTAGACTCCTACACTATCTCGTCAACTTTTTGGTCTAGAACCTGCATAAATGTGTTAGTTAAAAAAGTAAGTTTGTAATGAGGGGAAGGATCGCCATTCACTGCCCCTAAAAAGACTGGGTGTGATTATCCAGTCCCCTCAAAAGTTCGAAACTTTTGGGACTCTTTTTAGTTGTGAGTTTGTAATATGGGGTAGGATCGTCATTCACTGCCCTTAAGAAGACTGGGTGTTATTATCTAGTCCCATCAAAAGTTTGCAACTTTTAGGACTCTTTTTAGTTGTGAGTTTCAAATATAGGGAAGGATCACCATTTGCTGCCCCTAAGAAGACTGGGTGTGATTATCCAGTCCCCTCAAAAGTCTAAGACTTTGGGACTCTTTTCATCGGTTAAGGGGACATCTGAGTCTGAGTGAGTACAGTTCAAACAGAGGTTAACTTTCATGCACGGATGGGTTAATCTAGCAAATTCTATAGTTTTTAGAGTCAATCATCATGCGTTTTTAGCCTTTTAGTATCATCCCCTGAGTGTAGACACAGAGTGTAAAGAAGATATAGGAAATTAAATGCTGACTCTGACTCTCTATTAGGTCGGGGGTAGCCCTTAACTTTACCACTCTCTCCTAGAGAAGTTTGAGAGTGGTTGCTTGTAGTGCCCCTTATATTTAAAATACTGTTACCTTTTCAGCTTCAGTGACTGTAGGCTGGTTTACTTGTTCATCTGCTGACTTTGAGGCTTCTAGACGCTAGGTGGCGTCAGCAGTGGCCACTATGACCTTAGCGTGCTGAGTCTCAGTGACTTGTTTCTTTAGAAGAATGACCCTGACCTTATATGGAGACTTATGTTTGGAAGAAGGTAGGTTTTTCTTCTTCTTTGTCTTCAGGTCAGTTGGTGCTTTGGGCTGAGTGACAGGCTGCACAAAGGCCTTGGACAAGGACTTATCAGCTGTGTCATCAACAATCACCTCCCCAGAGGGAGGGATCAAAGACTGTTTAGGCTCTTCAAAAAGTTTAGATACTTTTAACATGTGTGAAGTTAAAGGAACTTCAAATGCTAATGGTTTTTGAAAAGAAGCAGCTGTAATGGTGTAGGGTTTACAAGAGTAAAATCATTGCTGATATAATTTTCTCCAAGCAATTTTTCAAAAATCAGGGATAAAAACCTTGTATAGCAAATATTCGTTTCCCTGTTCTTCTTCCTATTTTGAAGCTTATGAATCAAGTCTGAGAAAATAATCACCCCAATGTCAATCTTTAAGCCCCAGATTAGACAATATGCAATTGTCTGTTGATTAAGGTTCATTTGGTCATGTGATCCTTGCATCCCACCCAAACACTTGACAATATATTGCATGAAGAGTTTCCAAATAGGTGTAAAATAGTAAAATACTCCATCTTTAAGGGTGAAGAATTAACAAGGACAATGGATGAAAGGGTTGTTTTGTCTTTGTCAAATAAACCCAAAGTTGCCAGCCCGGCCTTTACGGTCTCCTTGGGAGGTAGAGGAACAACGTCCTTACAAATGGGTAGGCCAATGGCAGATATGAACTCATCTTGAGTAAAGGACAGGGGTTTATCACACCATGAAAATGAGAAGGTGATAGTCTTGGTCTCTTCTTCAATCTCTATTGTATACTAAAACTCCTTAAGGTATTCCACATACATTGCGGAGGGTTGAAGGGTTAGGGCTTTATTGATGCAACAGTTTAAGAGAAAACTGAGCATGGGTCGGTATAACTCGTTTGGGTGCTCAAGAAGAGCAACAACATTATTGAAAGCAATTATACCTTCCGCACACCTAAAATTGAACTTTGATGATGGTAGAAGTTGTTGTGATTGTTGTGAAGATGTGGATTCTGATGCCATTTGATTAAAACTTTAATTCAATATTGATTAAAAGGTTTATGTGAGGTGATAAAAATGGAGGTTTTAGGGTTTTGAGTGAGTGAAAAGTGATGTATGTGAAAAAGGTGAACTTTAATACCACAAAGAATTTGATAAGTTTAAAAATAAAATTGATTTGAAGTCCACATTAAATGCGAGTGGTAAAACTGCCACAAAACATGGGTCCACATGACCCTTCGAGTACTGTTATTTCCACATTTTTTGAGAAAGTTGGTAAAACCTTTTGAGTAGATCTTGGATTAAATATTAAGAATGTTTGTCTTTCAACTTGCTAGTTACATTTAAGTTACCTTAAAAAAAATTAATATTCAAGTTAGAGGATCACTTAAAGACTTTTTCTTATCAGATACCTGTTTTTCAATATTGAGCATACCCAACTCAGCTACCAATCTAGTAAAGCTAGGCTTAACTAGAGGTTTGGTAAAAATATTAGCCAGTTGCAAATCAGTGGGTACAAAATGAAGCTCAATATCACCTTTTAAAATGTGGTCTCTGATGAAGTGATACATGATGTCAATATGTTTTGTCCTAAAATGAAACACTAGATTGTTTGATATGGCAATGTCACTTGTATTATCACAAAATATAGGCACCTTGTCATAGAGAACATCATAGTCAGCCAACTAACTCTTGATCCAGAAGACTTGAGCTCAACATCCAGCAGCAGCTACATACTCAGCTTCAGATGATGACATTGCCACAGAGCTTTGCTTCTTTACACTCCAACATATTAACTTTCCTCCAAGTATCTGACAACCCCCTGAGGTACTCTTTCTACCTAGGTTACATCCAGCGTAGTCTGAGTCAGAGTATGCTTTTAGATCAAAGCTTGATCCTTTTAGATACCAAAAGCCAATTTTTAAAGTTCCTTTGTGATACCTGAATATTTTTTACAACAACAAGGTGGGATTCCTTGGGGTTAGCTTGGTACCTAGCACAAAGACATGTAGAGAATCGGATATCAGGTCTGCTAGCTGTAAGGTACATCAGTGACCCTATCATGCCTCTGAACAATGTCTCATTAACAGACCCATTAGAGCCCATTAGTTAACCTAGCTTAGCCTTCAAGCTAATCAAGGCTTATTTATACCTCCTGTAATCTTTGTTATTTTAATCAAGTCAATACAATGTAATCTTTTGGTTCATTATCGCTTCCCCAACTCTGTTCATAATCTTCAAGGGTGAAGAATTAACAAGGACAGTGATGAAAGGGTTTTTTGTTCTTTGTCATATAACCACAAAGTCACCAGCCCACCGTTGTTATTTTCTTTTACGGACTCCTATAGGGAGGTAAGGAGCAGCATCCTTATCAAATGGCTAGGCCAATAGCAATATGAACTCACCTTGAGTAAAAGGACATGGGTTTTCATCCCACCATGAATGTAATAAGGTGATGGTCTTGGTCACATTTCAAACCTCGTGATCATACAAAACCAAAACTCCTTAAGGTATTCTATATACATTGCGGAGGGTTGAAGGGTTAGGGCTTTATTGATGCAACAATTCGAGAGAAAACTAAGCATGGGTTGGTATAACTCGTTTGAGTGCTCAAGGAAGAGCAACAACATTATTAAAGTAAAATTATACCTCCCACACACCTAAACTTGACTTGATGATGGTAGACAGTGTTAGTGGATTGTTTGTGAAGTGTTGTTTTTTCGGATGTGGATTCTGAAGCCATTTGATTAAAACTTTGATTTAGCTTTGATGAAAAGGTTTATATAAGGTGATAAAAATGGTGGTTTTAGGGTTTTGTTGAGTGGAAAAATGATGTATGTGAAAACGGTGAACTAATTATACCACAAAGAATTTTATAAGGTTAAAAATGAAATTGACTTGAATCCACATTAAATGCGAGTGGTAAAACTGTCACAAAACGTGGGCCCCTATAACCCTTCGAGTACTATTATTTTTGCATTTTCTAAGAAAGTTAGTAGAGCCTTTTAAGTAAATCTTGAATTAAATATTGAGAGTGTTTTCTTCAATCGTGCTAGTTACATTAAGTTACTTACCTTAAAAACATTAAATATTCATCAGAGAATCACTTAAAGCTTTTTTCTTATCAGATACCTATTTTTCAATATCTAAATGCATACCCAAACAGCTATCAATCTAGTAAAGCTAAGCCCTCATCTAGAGTTTAGTTAAATATCACTAGTTGCAAGTCAATGGGATACAAATGAAGCCAATATCACTTTTAAAAAATGTGTCTCTGATGAAGTGATACCCGGATATGTTTCAATGTATTTTGTCCTAGACTGAAACACAGATTGTTTGATATGGCATGGCACTTTATTGTCACAAAATAATAGCACCGTTTTCATAGAGAACATCATAGTCAGCCAACTGACTCTTGATCCAGAGGGACTTGAGCACAGCATCCAACAGCACCTACATACTCAGCTTCAGCTGATGACATTGCCACGGAGTTTTGCTTCTTTGCACTCCAATATACTAACTTCCCTCCAAGTATTTGACAACCCCCTGAGGTACTCTTTCTATCAAGGTTACATCCAACATAGTCTGAGTCAGAGTATGCTTTTAGATCAAAGCCTGATCCCTTTTGGAATACCATTATGCCAAATTTGAAGATCCTTGAGATACCTAAAAATTCTTTTTACAATAATAAGGTGGGATTCCTTAAGGTTAGCTTGGTACCTAGCACAGAGACATATGGAGAATTAGATATGAGGTCTGCTAGCTGTGAGGTACATTAGTGACCCTATCATGCTTCTGAACAATGTCTCATTAACAGAGACCCCTAACTCATCACAGGCCCAAAATTGTTATGTGGGAACATAGGGCATTTGACTAAGGCATGAGTCGAGTTTTTTCTAAGATCATACTTTTTGAGTAAATCCTTAACATATTATTCTGACAAATAGAAATTCCTTTGAAATATTGTTTTTATTTAAAAACCAAGAAATAAGTAATTCACCCCGTCATACTCATTTCAAATTTTTGGTCATCAGTTATCCCAAAATGTTTACTTAATTATGAACAGTTGACGCCAAAAAATAAGCATCCACAATATCTATACAATAATAACATCGCTCTTAGTCTTATCATAAAAGAGTGTTGTCAATGGACCTTCTGACTAAAACTTGTGTTGAATAAGAAAATGTGAAAGAGATTCATAACCGAGGCATTTGGGGACAGTTTTAGCGCATAAGACTTTAACAACTTAACAAACAAGATTGGTAAAGATTCACTGCTTTCAAACCTCATGAGGTTGTTAACTCTACACCTCCTTGGAGAATTTTTCCATTCAAAATGCACTCGTTTACATCCATCTGGACATCCATAAAACAAATGTAGGCTGCATAAGCCATGAAAGATTCTGATTGCTTCTAATCTTTGCAACAAGTGCGATTTCAAAAAGGTTAGGTTTCTTCATAATCAATCCCTTCCTGCTGATTATAACCCTGAGCAACCAGCCTTGCCTTATTCTTAATAACAATCCCATTCTCATCCATCTTGTTTTTCTAGATCCATTTGGTCCCAATGATGGTTTTACCATGAGGTTTTGGAACCAAGGTCCAGACCTTGTTTCTTTCAAACGGATTTAGCTTTTCTTGCATTGCAATAATATACCTTTATTCTTCTAAAGCTTTAATAAGATTCTTGGGTTCCATTTCAGAGAAAAAGTTAACATAGAGACATTCAGAAGCTGAGGCAGGATCTGAGTCTCTGATCCTACTTCTGGTTGTGATATCAGCAAGAGGTTCACCAATAATGTTAACAAGTTCAATGTGATTTTCTCTTGACCATCTGTCTTGAGGAACAAGGGTTTGAAGGGTGACATCAGCTGAGGGTGGTATAGTTAGTGAAGGTTGGACATCACTGATTGGTTCAATGATGACATTATTTTGAGGTTCAACTGGTTCAAAGTGATCAATTGATTCTGTTTGACCAGGTTCATTAAGAGCTAGGTAATTATCAGCCTCAATGAACTCACGAGGATCTTCAGAGGTGACATAAACCTGAAGAATGGGCGATTAAGAGGGTATGGTATTTTCATATCCAGTAATGTAGGGAAAATACTCAGTATTGCCTGGGCACTAAGTAGCTTTACTCCTTGGTTCAAGGAATTTATCATTTGGAAAGGATATGTTTTCATTGAAGTTGATTTCATCTCGTTCTGAGCTGGATTGAGAAATAGCTTCATCATCTTCATTGAATGTAGCGTGTACTATTTTTTCCATTTCTTGTCTTCTGATGTTGAACACCCTGAAAGCTTTAGCTACTAGAGAGTAGCTAAGAAAGAATCCATCATCAGCTTTTTCATTAAGCTTTCCCAAATGGTCCCTGTGATTGTAAATATGAATAGGACACCCAAACACATAGAAATAATCGATATCAGGAGATCTTCCTCTGAACACATCATATGATGTCTTCCCATGCCTTTTCATAATGATGAATCTATTTTGTGTGTAGCATGCAGTGTTGATAGCCTCTCCCTAAAATTGTTTAGGGAGTTTTGCACTATTTAGCATAGTTCTGGCTGCTTCAATCAGTGTTTTGTTTCTTCTTTCAGCAACACCATTTTGTTCAGGGGTATAGGGAGAAGAGAAGTTTTGAGATATACATTTTTCATCACAGAATTCTTCCAGCTTGTGGTTTCTGAACTCTGTTCCATTGTCACTTCTCAGCTCCTTTACCCTTTCTTCATTGAGGTTTTCCATCTTTCTGATAAAATACATGATACAGTCAGCTGCATCACTCTTTTTCTTGAGGCAAAATACCCAGGTACACCTTGAGTACTCATCTACAATGAAAAGGGTATATTTGTTGTGGCTGATGGTGTGGGGTTTGACAGGTCTAAACAAATCCATGTGGAGGAGATGTAAAGACTTGTTGATAGAAAATGATCTCTTTGTTTTGAATGATGCTCTGTGATGCTTCCCTTTCTCACAAGCTGAATAGTTTTTGTCTTTAGAGAAAGTCAGAGATGGAAGACCAGAGATAAGGTTGTGTTTTGCAAGGTTGTTTATATTCTTGAAGTTAAGGTGAGACAGTCTCTTATGCCAGAGACAATTAACACTTGGGGAGGCCTTGGCAAAGAAACATGCATTGCTTTCTTTATTAAAAGATGTCATATCAATTACATAGACATCTTTTCTTCTGGGAGCAATGAGGATAACTTCATCATTTTGGTTGTAAATGGTTCCCTGAGTCTTGGTAAACTTTACTTTGTAGTTGGCATCACACAACTGACTGATGCTGATCAAGTTATATTTCAGACCATTCACATAAGCAACCCTGGTAAAAGTGATTCCATTATAATTTACTAAGCCATACCCTTCTGTGTCTCCTAAAGAATCATCTCTAAAAACCACTTTAAGAACTAACTCCTTTGAATATCTATGCAGATATTGTTTAATCCCTGTCATGTGTCTAGAGCAGCCACTATCTAGATACCATACAAACCTCTTGAGGTAATCTTGCACATACATTTTCACACAGATTAGTTCTTTTTGTCAACCCACTTTTTAGTGGGTTTTGATTGCCTGTTGGCAATCCTTGGTCTCCTAAAGTTGGGGTGTTTCTTAGGACAGTTAGATGGTTCATATGCAATACTACCACATACTTCACAACCAGGGTATAACTCATAGTGGTCAGAGTAATGGTCATTAAATCTACAGTATTTACACTCTTTGAAAGGCTTTAGAATCATAGGAGCCTTCTTTGGTGAGGGTTTTAGAGGTAACTGAGACTTAAGATTACTTAATGTTTTCTTAACAACAGCATGTTTTAAGTGTTCTTTGGTCAGGTGGTCAGTGGATCCACAAGTAGAGCACTTAGGCTTTGAGTAGCAATCATCGAGAGATGATTCTTAAACCCATAGTGCTTACAGGGTCCAAACTAGGTCTTTTGCTTAGTAGCTTTAGAACTACTTGGCTGGGAGCTTAATGAAGGGGTGCCTGAAGGGATCTCAATTTGCTTTTTGAGACCCTTTACCTCTTCTATTAGAGCGAGAAGAAGTTGCTCAGTGGACGAGTCAGCCTTTTTATCAAAGCAAGGTTTAGGAACAGTAGGAGATTTTTTTGTCTTTTTCTTAATGACATATGTAGGTGACACTTTAACAGATGGGCTAGTTTTCTTGGGGACAGGTGTGTCAAATGTAAGGTCAACCATGTTAAGGGTCAAGTCAGGCAAAGAAATAAGACTCTTTGAAGTGCTAGAGGGTGTTGATTCTATTATCTTGGGAAGAGGTGGAAGAGGTTCCTGAGAGTTACATTCAAACTCTAAGTCAGAGGTGATCTCAGGTGCAAGCACAAATGAGGATTCATCAGCTTTAGTGTAAATAACCTCTTTGGAGGAGATTTTCTCTTTCCTTCTACCTTTCCCACCCAGAGCTTTGACAATATTTCCAAGTACTTGCTCAAAGAGCAATTGGTCTAAGGTGACTTTACTACGGGTCCATTTCTCAATGACCCTTTTTAGGTCAATTATCTCATCCTTTATAGATTTATTATCTAGGTTTACCCTAATGACTTCATTTTGAAGAGAGAAATTATTGGACACAATGTTTTTAAGGTTAGACAGTTCTGACTTATGTAAGGATATTTCTTGTTTAAGTAGATTAAATTTATTAACCAAGTTTTTCCTTTGATTATCCACATAGTAAAGGTCAACATGAGTATAGTCTAAAACATGTTTCCTTTCATCACCATCAGTCATAGACAAGAGTCTGTGTACCTTTTTCATGGTAATGTCAACCTATTAACCTGATCTTGCATCAACCTTTCCAACTGAAGGCTCATCCTCTATAATTTCCATAAATGCCCTGATCTTGGTGCTCCCTTTATTATCTTAGGAGACAGATTCATCATCCCAGTCAAATGACTCAGCTATCAAACCTTTTCACTCTTTTTTTTCCTTCTTTCCCTTTTTACTCTTTCCCTTAGTCATATCATCAATCCTCTTGGTTAGGACAACCATTTCAGCTTTGAGTCCCTTATAATCCTTTTGATGATTTCCAGAGTTCTGAGAAGATGTTTGGTTGAAGGATGGTGTGTATGGTTTGGATTTGTTAAAGGAATTATTTAAGGATGGATAAGATGGTGTGGAAGTTTTGTTTGACGGATAGTCTTTTTGAAAATGACCAAGCTTCCCACAAGCAAAACAAGTTTCTTTGGATTTTTCTAAAGGTTTCCTAGCTGATCCAACCCTGCCATACCTCTTATAAAACCTCTTCTGGTCTGCCAGTAGAGCTCTTTCATGATACTCAGCATTTAGGTCAGCTATGAATTCGTTGCTGGTCCTCTGATCTTCTTCAACATCTGAGTCACTATCCTGAAATCAATGGTTAGAAATCAAGGCTTTTGAGCTTGAGGCCTGAATGGTATATCTTTATGTCTCTAACTCATAGATTTGATCAATCAGACCTTCCTTATAATTGTACTTTCCATACAGAGTGGCCAGGCTATCATTTTTGATAGAATTATTTGCCCTCTGAGTTTGATTCATGCTCAACCATTTTCTTGGTGGGCTGTTAACAAATGTAGCATTGACTTCAGCTTGAGGAATACAGACACCATTGTCCTCAATATCATTTAGCTAACATTTTATCCTTGTGAAAGTTTCATTTACTTTTTCACCTTCAAGTGATTTAAAAGCATTGAACTTGAGTCTCAAGGCAACAATTTTGGTATCTCTTGTATCAGATGGTCCCCCATGAGCTAAGATAAGATCATTTCACATCTCTTTTGCAGTTTTGCACTTGATGACAGATTTCATAATATCATTTGGTTAACAAGATATAATGATACTTTTTAATCGTTTATCTTGATTAGCAAGATGACTCTTAGCATTTGACCATTGATTTTGACGTTTAGGCAAAAGATTTTCAGAAGTGGATAAACTTGACATTGGTACAAATGGTCCATCTTCTAGAGTTTTCAAAAGATAAGGTTCAAGTCCATCAAAGAATACCAAGAACCTAACTTTCCAACTCATAAAATCCTCTTTGTCAAAAGTAGGAACATTTATGACATGAGACCCTCCTCTTGAATCAAGAAGTTGAGGGAGGTTCTCATCATCAACACTTTGAGACACATTGGTTGTAGTCATAGTGTTGATAGGGTCAGTAGTTGTAGGTATCGTGTTAACCCTATTCACATTAGGGCTATCCGGATTACCAGAACTTGTTCCAAAAGGTGGTGGGATAGGTGGTATGGTTCTAGACATGATTGGATCTTGATTTGTTTAAAATAAAGAACAGTTTCTAAAGTGTTTTATAAATCAGCACTGCTTTGATACCAATTGAAAGTCCCAATTAACACATCTATATGGAATATAATATTTATCTAATGTAAATAACACAAGTAATAAGTTTTTAATCGTGTAATGCTTTATTGATAAGAATAAAAGTATTACAATGTGTTATGGATCACACAAGTTGAATGACAATGTAAGATTACCCTTTGAATAAGTAAACTTGATAGAGTATCAAGTTTACAAGCGAACTTATATAGACCAGCTGAGTGGATCAGAGGTCTGCCTTGTAAGTTCGACAAAGGAGTAAATGCCTTATAATAAATACAACAATAAACGCGATGACCTTTACTCCATACAACATTCTCTATTTATACTAATACGAGGTTGCGTCCTTAGTGGGGGTAGTTGCAACGTGTCAAGAATCTAGTGGAGGACGTACGAGGTATTTAATGCATGTCTAATCTTGGAAACTACCCGCCCATACTTTAGTGAACAGTTCTGTCAACTATTCAATACTTTTACCAACTTCGTACTTGGTACAGATAACTCAAATCACCTTTTGTCGTGCCTTTAGGAGATATCGAGTTTCCCGCCTAAACTTCAGAGAACAACTTAAGCTCAGCTTGTTCTTTTTTAAAGGGTAATAGGATAGTTAGAGTATTGCCACCTCTAACTCTCCTTAGAACCTCAATGTATTCCTTCTACATACCTGCTGATATCCATCCCAACTGATGAGTATGTCTTCAAGTAATCTTTAACTTCCTTGACAATCTCTTTGAGTCGAATACGTCTGATGTTGCTCTTTGAGGCTTTGCACTCAGAGAGTCCTTTCATTACCTCTGAGTCCACCACTCAGAGGTTCTTCAATACTTAGCCTAATTTCTATTTAAATCTAACCAGCGATCATTGGGCACTGAATCGGCCCAACATAAAAAGTCTTATACTTCATACTAAGGTAGAGGGAAACTCATACTTTTATCTATGGAATATGTTATAGGTTGTTCTTTGCAATTATCAATGTCATCAGCAAAGTAGGGAAGAAGACGAGGGTCTATTAGTCTTATCACAGATTTAACGGGAGAAATGTTAGAGATAACGTTTTGTGGGTTTTTTTGCACTGACACGTCAGCTTCAGGGACTAAATCGAAACAAACTTAGTTTTGTGGGCGATCTTGCAATTTTTAGAAACATTAAGGACGAAATTTGCCCTTTACCCTATTATTAATCATTCTTCTCTAGGGGCGTCTGTGAGAGTGTGCTGGGTGGGCGACCGCACAGGGCCTCAAAAATTTTAAAGGCCCCAAAATTTGTCTCGTTAATAATTATATGCATGTGTACACGTTTTTTTTCAAAGAAAACAATGTTTAGATGAGAAAATATCTTTGTTGAGTAATATGTTAAACGTTTATATAACTAATTTGCATTATATTTTATAAATTGTGACACTTTATATACAACATTTCTTTTTGAAATACCTCATTGTCTAATTTCGCACAAGACTCTTAGAAATTTCAGAAATTTATAGACGGCCAATCTTTATTACTAACGTCACAATTTGCGAGTGCTAAAGCAAATGAGATGTATTGGCTATTAAGTATCAATATATAGTTTCAAGACAATTTGCCTAATAACGAATTATTATACTATCAACCTTTAACTCACTGGATTTGATATGTTCCAATGGATAGACATTCTACTATAAAAGTCTCTAATATGGATTTTGTTGGATGCATAATTAATATAGCATTAGTCCCTTTTACTTTTTCCTCTTTTAGAAAATAGTAAATTAGTATTTCTTTAAAATAATTAATGTATTAAATTTGGTTTTGCATGTTTGTTTTCCTAGTGGTACGACGACCCCTTTCTACGTGTATTTATAAGTACATACAACAACCATGCATGCACACCCAATACTAAAGCAATTATATATTATTAATTATTTATTTTGAATATTATAACCAAACTTTGATAAAGAGTTGTTTCTATTGTGTTCTCAAGTGGGTGATATATTTATGTTTTTTTTGGTAGTGTTTTTGTTTTAATGTTAATTGGATTATTATTTGTTGAGTACTCACTTTTGTTTGTTTAAATTAACCAATATTTTCAAGTCTTATGGTTCGATTCAATAATGATTCATCGAGCAAAAGGTTAGGAATCTTGACCGTTATCACTACAACATTAACCGCTATCCCCAGCGACATTTTGGGGGATTCCCGGGTGACTTGTCGCTGGGGATACCTTTCCCTGGCGACTTGTCGCTGGGGAATGTTCGCTGGGGAACGCTCGCTAGGGATATGTTCCCCAGCGACAATCCTCAGCAACAAGGTGAGTCCCACGTATTTTTCAGTCAAGTAATTTGTGCCACCGTGACACATATTCCCCAGCGACATGTCGCTGGGGAATGTACTAGTTAAAATTAAGTAATTACGATACTTAATTAAGCAATTAGTTAATTAGGCATTATCCCCGGCTATAAGTCGTTGGGGATAGTGTTCCTTATACTTTGACTTGTCAACGTATAAGAAATTTTTTTAAAATGCAGCTTGCACAGCAGGCGATTTCCAAATTTTTTCCGAAAAAAATCTACCAAACATCAAACCTGTACCAAAACCTGTATAAACTCATCACAACTTGTACCAAAACACAATAAAATATAACAGATCAACGCAATACAAATACATCACAACTTATACCAAAACCAAAACATAATAAAGCTAAATCGTCTAAAATCCGAATAAGTCTATAAAACGTTGCTTCCTAGTCATAAACGGGGCTTACAAGTAAATATTCAACATGATAGGATAGGGAAACAAGTGTTTACATGCAGGTTGCCAAGATGAACATAAAGTAACAATGTTGCATACTAACCCATATATAACACAACTAACTATCGCCATCGCCATCTTCATCCTCGTCCTCTTGATCGTCGGCACTCTCCTCGTCGTCCCCGCACCCGCCACTCCCGCTGGCACCACCCGACTCAAACTGTGAAAACATATCTGAGTACTTTGACTCACTTTTGAAAAGACTCATCATGAACTCCACCTTTTTGTTTAGGCTGTTGAGCGTGCTTTCAGACGCGGGCGTACTTGGGCTGGCTGTGCCCCGTGCTAGCAATACCCTACCAACACCAGGAATGTGCCCTCGCTGCTTACCCCTTCTAGCCAAGCGATTGATCTCATCATCAGTGCAGGTGATCGTAGCCTCCAACCTCCTCATCTCCTCCTATGTAGTGACAAAAACATAAGATAGTTAATATATTAGTCGGGTTGTGATATGTGTTTAATTACACATACCATTTTCCATTTAAAACGAACTTAAAAGAATAAAAACATACCAAAAATACATTGTATTTGTATGTTTTGCAATGAAGTAATTAGTCGAGGGAGTTCAAGATTCTTAGTTTTCTTGAGTGTTTACTTCATAACATTGCGTGAGGACACGGCAATACCTTAGTATGGGGGATTTTGGTATGTGCTTAATTACACATACCATTTTCCACTATAAACGGACTTAAATGACTAAAAACATACCAAAAATACATTGTATTTGTATGTTTGCATTTGTATTGTGCAGGAACGGATATTCAAGAAAAGAACAAAAAGAAAGCCAAAAGCAAGCAATTCCAAGCACGGAGTAGAAAAGGGCAAAGTCAAAAGTCAGACAAAATACAACTTGGGGGGCCAAAACTGCCAAAACCTTAAGTTGTATTGCAAAAGAGAAAGACAAGGGTTAAAATTGCAAAGAAGGTAGAGATTGCATTTAAGTTATATAACTTAAGGGGACCATTTCTGCCTACTCCCCAAAAAGTCTTCTTTCCCGCCCAACAAACCCAGTTACAACTGGTATGTCGTCCCATACTTTCTTTCCTGCAAAACCACTTCTCTCCCTAGCCAAAATCATTTCATCCACCCTACTACCCCCCCTCCCCCAGTTGTATAAATGCCATGTTGGCAATCCCTCTCCATTCCCAAAGCATTTCGATGGCTGAGATTGTCTCCAAAGAAGCTCAAAAGAAATCAAAGGCTGGGATTTGCTCTAGATTCACCTCACACAACTAGCACACTTGGTTTTATCTCTCCAAAGAAGCACAAGCTGCAAGATGAAGACTTCGGCTATAAATAGAGCTTTTTGTAAGCCTTTGAGGCATCTAGTTTTTAGTTTTTAATCTTAAAAATAATTTAGCTAATTTTCAGTTTGTTTTAAGTCATTACAGCTTTTTACTTTCAGCTTTGTAACACTTTCAAGATTAATGCAAGTTTGAAGTTTTTAAGTCAATTTACAATACCAGTGTTAAGTTTCTTAATCATATTGTTTTGTGTTCAAAAACATCTCACCACAGCTTACTCATAAGCTGTTTTCATTAAGTAAAGAGAAAAAGTTAAGTAGTTAAGAGAAAATCACAAATATCACTCTCAAATATACCACAGCTTATGTTATGGATGATAAGCCAGTTCTGGATGGGCTTATGGACTCTCACTAGCTTGCTTTATGCAAGCTAGAGCTTGTAGATTCATTGTTTGACCCTGTTTAGAGCAAGGGTTTTGTAAGTCTATCTCTCTTTTTCTTATTATTCTTACTTTCAGCAGAACTGCTTGTTATAAGTTAACACTGCTAGGCCAAATCAGCCTATTTAAGTGCTTATTCTTAATTAAAATTGCTTATAAGTGTCTTATTTTGTTGATAGATAATCTGTTTTTAATTAATTTGAGAGAAAAATGATTTTGAAGGGGTATTTTCAACTAACAGTACTAACCTTAAGTTAGTTCTGCTAGTTAACTTTTGGAACAGCATTAACTTAACACTACCAGTACTAACTCCAAGTTAGTACTGCTAGTTCATTTTCTTGGATTTCAAAGGTAGCAGTACTAACTAACACTAGCAGTACTAACTCCAAGTTAGTACTGTCAGTTAAAACTGTTAGTACTGACAGGTCATTTTAGCTTATCAGCTTATTATTTCAGCTTGTTTAAGATTTCTTTAGATTTTTAGAGTAGATTAAGCTTATTTTAGTGTACTGTTTTCAATAGAACTTAATTGTCTTTTCAAAATAATTTTAAGAGTTAATCAGTTTTAGTTTTCTAGCTTATTTATCATTATAGTCCATTCTGGTTGCTTATTCTTATGCTTAAGTGCTTATTTTGGGTAGTTAACCTCCTGTTTTAGCTTATTTGCTTATTTCCTGTTTAATTGTGTTTTGTTAAGGCTAACAGTACTAACCTTAACTTAACAGTACTAACTTATAACTAGCAGTACTAACTTTAAGTTAGTACTGGTAGTTAATACTGGTAGTACTGTTGTTAGTACTGTTGTGTTTCTCTTGTTTAATTTAGCTTAATTGCATGCTTAATTTGCTTATTTAGATTTAGATTAGCTTATTTGTCTGTCTTAAGCTAATTAGAGCTTATTTGTGCCTTTGCGTAAAAGTTTTAAGTGTTTTTGCTATTTCTAGCTTTTATGCTTATTCTAGTTTATGTTCTTGTTTAATTTTTATGTGCATTTGCTTTCAGTATTAATTCACAAACATTCCTTGTTACATTCAAACACCAATCATCAATCGTTCTTCGATAATCCATTTCTAGCCTCGTTGGGACATAACGACCCGGGAACACTCTATACTGCTTCCGGTTTTCTTGATCTCGCGTGGTTTCGTCCCTTGGTGTATTTATATCATATATAGATAGGTTTTAAGGGGTGAGTTTGCGCGAGTCAAATTTTGGCGCCGCTGCCGGGGAGGCTTTGAAACGAATTTCGTTACGTTTGGAAATTTTTATTTACATTATCGTGATATTTTCTTTCTCATTAAAACATAAAAAAGTACAAAAAATTATTTTTCATTTTCTTTTACTATATAATTATCATCCTAAAAACAAAAGAAAACCAAATAATATTAATTCCTATTGTCCAAAAAAAAAAAAAAAAAAAAAAAGGAAATAAAATTCACAAATTGGTAAAAATACCAAAATATAATATTCTCAATTGAGGTATTATCATAATAACTTCCGGTGAACTTATTGGTTCCCAACTCGAATCAAAGATTTAAAACTTACCATTTGTGTCTCTTTCGATTTTGCTTCACCTTGAAAACGTTAAACAAAACTACATAGTGGGTATAAGGAGGGTTGTTCTAGGTAACTACGACCCGAAAGGAGAAATAAGCTTCGCGCTATTCCTACTCCTCCGCTCACCTGTGCGTTTATCTTTTTGAGAGCTACCGTGAAGTAAGTAGACTATTTGGTTCAAGTTGTCTAGTTTTAGGTTTAACTGGTCCGTTTTTTAATAGTTTGTGAAATAAACTAAAAACCAAAAAAGATTCTTCTTGTTCTCTTTTTAGTGGCATGCGCACTGTTTCTAAAGCTCGTCGTCTACAACAACAACAACAACAAGTTTCTCAACATCTTGTTGAAACTCCTAAAGACACGATGGCTGATAATCGAACTATGGCAGAATTGCTCCAGGCTCCCACCGAGGGATACGAGGACGCAATTGTTGTTCCTGAAATTGAAGCAGCAAATTTTAGATCAAGCTTGGGTTGCTTAAAATCTTTGGTCCAGAACAAGCAGTTTTTCGGACATGACAATAGGAGGACCACATGCCCACATCCGTTACTCACATAAAATCACCCTTCTACTTGAGTTATCCTAATGTCCGACCACATCAAGTATGTTGATGCTTTTTCCTTTCTCTCTCGAGGGGTCAGCCGGATATGGCTTGAGAAAGAACCACCCGCGATCTTTCAACTTAGGGATGATTCTCGTTGATTAAATTCATCAATCAGTTTTTCCCACCTTCTAAAACGACAAATCTTCGGAACGAAATTACTAATTTCAAACAAAGATTTGATGAGTCGTTTAGTGAGGCTTGGGATCGATTCATAGGATCTTCTCCGAGCTTGTCCACAATCATGGATCTCGGAGACTTCACCAACTTGTTCATTTTACAACGCCTTAAATTGTTAATGATCAGTCTCTTTGAATTCCGCCGCAGGTGGTATACTTTTTGGGACAATAGGCCCCGCTAATTGCTCAAGCTCAATCGGTAGCAAGTCCAAAAGTTCATTAAACTCCCGAAGCAAAGCCATTGTTGCTAAAGTGAGTACAAAGCGCTTCCACCTCCGGAGTATCTCCCGATGTTGCTGAATTGAAAGATATGGTTAGAGCTCTACTTCTCGACAAGCAGGACATTCCAGTTCAAATATCCAAGCTCACCACTCCCGTAAAAGCGGTTTGAGCATAGTTGTCGTTACCTGCGGTGGTGCCACTCATATAGTATTTAGTACACCGGCTTACCGATAGAACAATTAAACGAGATAAACATCCAAGAATACGTCTCGCAAGCAGCCGCACAGCTTATTTCAACACAAGGGAAAATTCCGGTTACCGTCCGCAACCGATGGCTAACACCAAATTTGACCACCCGTTTTACTCCCATTGCAACCAAACAGCCAGCCAACATTCAGAATGATTGGAAACCAAATACCAAAAAAAATCCGTGGGAATGCCTACAACAGGGTCAAATTCTATACGACCCAGGTTCAAACAACAAGCCCCCAATGTATCAACCCCCGGTTAATCAACCACCCAGCTTACCAAGCTCCAGATCATCAAGCATGTAGGGGTGTCGTCAAAAAACTTGATTTTGAGAAGCTTTGTCAAGGTAATGATGCGGTTTTTTGCATAATTATGCAAAACTAATGTCCAACTTAAAGACTTGGCTCACCAAAATCATAAATTCCAACAAGGCTTCTACTTAAGTTTGGGTTCTCTTCCTAGCTACACCGTTGCTAAACCCGAAGGGATTTTGAATGCAATCACCAAGAGCTGGTGTTCATATGATGGACCTCAAATTCCCACTCGAGTGGTGGAAGTTGAAACTGTAGTGACCCAAGGACACGGTGATTCCTAACGGAAGTACCAAAGACGTACCATACCTCCTATAGTCCAGGTTTGATGAACAGTTGTAATGCCTAGAACCAAAACCGATCTTTTTACCCCATTATCCAATCTAGCGGTAAAAAAAAAAATACAAGGAGAAATCCGGCGAATAAGGACGACTTTTTAGTATCTTGAAATTCATGGAATTTTTTCGGAATCTCCACTTCGAGTAGCTTCGCAGATGCCCCTCCTGCACATTGCCTAAAAGTTTTCCCAATGTTCAGAAAGCTTTATTGAACAACAAAGACAAGATCTTGGAATTAACCAAAACTCCGGTTAATGAATAATTGCTCCGGCAGTCATCCTAAAGTCATTTCCCGAGAAATTTGGGACCCGGGTACGAATTTCTGATACAGTGTGTTTTCCAGAAGTTGGCTGAATGCCTTAGCCCTGGTGATCCTCAGGTGCAATGCATCAATCTAATGCCACTCTCGTCTTTGAAAAGCTTAATCGCCAGAGTATCTAACCAAAACTAGGATTGGGTACTCGAGTTAGCCGCACCGATCAATTCCACTCCCACCGGCATAGCGAAGATGTTTTTGTAAAGGTTGGACCTTTATACTTTTCCAGGCCGATTTTGTTGTAGTTGACTATGTTGCACGAGCCTAGAGTCCGTCTGATTTTAGGAAGACCATTTCTTAAGAACGGCAAGCAGCTGTGATTGATGTACTCACGGTGGGAGAGATGACCTTAAGACATGATGACCCATCCGTTGACTTTCTCAAAAGTAGGTTCGATACGAAAATAATTTCTCCTACAATTGCCCATGGAATCAATTAACAAGGTTTCGAATTTTTGACTAGAGCATAGTGAGGAGTATTCTCAAGTGATTTTTTAGGTTTCTCGGAAAGTAATAGCAAATGGAAATTCCACTCCTTACTTTGAAAAACCAATTGTTGATACACTTCTCCAACTCACTCCATATCGAGGGTAGTGATTACATTCTTGAAGAAATCGAGGCTGATCTTTTGATACTTCATATAAGTCCAGGGGGGGGGGGGGGGGGGGGAATGATGATGCGATTGTGATCCCTGAAGAATGACATTCTTCTTTCTTGTGGACTATCCTTAATTAGTGAGCCCCCTCCATTCAAAAACTTCTCAAACATTCAAATTATTTTTTGAGGTTAGGAAAGAACTTAAGAAATTGTGAAGCCAACCGATGGAACATCAATTGATGGACATCGAGGAGGCCGTAGTCAAGGAGCTTACCTCCCCACACTCGAATATGCATTTTTGTGG
Source organism: Tanacetum coccineum (assembly GCA_026074375.1). Taxonomy (NCBI): domain Eukaryota; kingdom Viridiplantae; phylum Streptophyta; class Magnoliopsida; order Asterales; family Asteraceae; genus Tanacetum; species Tanacetum coccineum. The sequence goes on from BQNB010010649.1 coordinate 74,020, forward strand.
GTGTCTAACAAGTTACCAGTCATAATTGCTAAGATTTTTGAGTGTCGGGGAGGAAAGACGCTCTTCATAAAAGGTTTTGTTTCAGTCCCACAGCGATGCCATCGTTGGAAACTCTCCGATTATTCAAAGGTTTATTAATCAGAATTTTGTACTCACTCAAAATTTAATGGAATGAGACTACACTCCAGCAAGGCTCCCAACATAGAGAGGGTAAACCCAAATTTCAACAGATGTCATAAAAAAGGAAGTTGATAAACTTCTTGACGTGGATTAATTTACCCCTATCTCGGTGAGTCCCTGGGTAAGACTACGGTTACACTGTGTACAAAGAAAGTGTGGTTTTACCGTAGTTTGAGAACGAAGCAAAAAAAATGAGTGATCCCAACTCGATTAGTTAGTTTATGGCGGGTATGCATTGACTACCGAAAATTAAATGAAGCCACCCGAAAGGACCATTTTCCACTACCATTCATGGACCAAATGCTCGAGAGGCTTGCGGGAAACGAATACTATTGTTTTCTCGATGGTTTCTCGGGTTATTTTCAAATACCCATCGACCCAAATGATTAGGAATAGACAAAGTTTACTTGCTTAATTACGGAAACCTTTGCCTACCGCAGCATGCCCTTTGGCCTTGCAATGCACAAGGCTCTTTCCAGTGATGTTATGTCGGACAATCTTCCACGACACACATGATCGAAAAAAAACAATGGGAGTGTTTATGGATGACTTTCGGTTTTTGGAAGTTCTTTTCTCTACATGCGCTAACCATTTGGAAAGATGCTTAAGCGGTGTGAGACACCATTTTAGCTCTAAACTGGGAGAAAAGCCATTTCATGGTTTAAGGAAGGCATTGTTCTTGGGAATTTAAATCTCCAAGTCGGGAATTGAGGTCGATTCGAGTATGATTGGGACATTTATCGCAAAAACCCTCTCCCGGGGACTACTGTAAAAGGCATCCGTAGTGTTCTCGGGCAGGCGGGTTTTTAGAAGTTTCATCCAAAATTTCTCAAAAAAATTAGCCCGTTCTCCATGACCATTTGCTTGAAAAAGAGACTCGTGGTATTTTCAAGAGTGTGATTGAAGCATTTAACACTCTCAAAAAAGATCTAACCGAGCTCCAATCTGTTTGCCCCAGACTGGTCAGGAACCATTTGAACTTTGTGCGTGCAAACGATTTACGCCTTGGGTTGCAGTCTTTGGGCAACGTCATGAGAAAAACATTTCAGAACCTATACACTATGCGAGCATAAAAGCAATGGAATGAGGCGGAATCACGTTACACCACAACTGGAGAAGAAATGTTGGCTGTGGCTGTACGCATTCAAAATATTCCGATCTTACATTGTCATGATAAACATTGGCACTGTGTATACGGAATCATTCCCCTCAATATCTTCTTGCAAAGAAAGATTTTCTAAGGACGAGATTGCTCCGTTGGGTTCTGCTCCTTCAAGAGTTCGACTTTGATGTAGTTGACACTAAGGAGATGAGAACCTAGCGGCTGACCATCTATCACGATTAGAGATTCCTTCACAAGATGAGCTCGATCCAAATGAGGGTAAATTGAAAAAATTTCCTCTGGTAAACTCTTAGTTCGATCGCGCTCTTGATTTTTAGTACCCATGTTTTGGTTTGCTGAATGCAAACTTCCCATGCGGATAATTCGTGATCAAAGGGTGTCATCCAGCAGATAAGAAAATTCTTCAAAGTCGTGAAGCTATTATTTCTGGGAAGATCACTTTATGTTTATTAATCTTGCGTGCGGATCAAGTTATTCGACGTTGCGTTTTTGGCAAAGAAGCCCCATGACATCACTCTCATGGCTTGCCCACGATGGTCCCACCGGTGGCATCACGGTGCCTAATTCACAGCCAGAGAAAATGTCTTCGATTCGGATTCTTTTGGCCCACAATCTACACAAGGATGCCCGATGAGGTTGGTTAAAAACTCCAACTTCATTCCAGCGTCAAGGAAATAATTTCACATACGGTGATGAGATGCCACATCAAAATTCAATCCATGTTTGTGTAATCTTTTTGACGGTATGGGCATTGACACTTTTGGGGCCTTTTCCATCGTCCTAAAGGCAACTTATACATCTCCTCGTGGCCGGAGATTATTTATTCTAAATCGGGTTTGAAGCAAAAAGCGCTCACCTCCTATGTCAAGCACGAGTTGTTTGTCAAATTTCTTAAAATCTCTCTTACGCTAGATTCGGTGCCCTCGTGCAATCTTAAGTGACTCGCGGAAACCCATTTTTTGCAAAATGATCCAATTTGCAAAGGTTCATGCTTAAATACGGAGGCACTCATCTGTCTGCTCCACTGCTATCATCCACTAAATCAAGTGGACAAGTTGAGGTTTCCATCGGGGCCTTTAAGTGAAGTCTTGAGAGATCAATAAGGAGGAGAGAACCTCGTTCCTCCCTTGGTCAGGATAGCTCGATGATGCTTTATGGGCTTTACGCACAGCTTACAAAACAACCCATTCGGGTGTACCTCCAATACAAGTTAGTTACGTGGAAAAGCCTGCCATCTGCCAATTGAGTTAGACACAAGGCCTAATGGGGCCTTTGAAACATACAAAACTTTGATCTAAAAACGCTGGTGCACAGGATTGTTCAGCTAAATGAAAAGAATGTGTCCGTGTCTGAAGCTTATTGAGAACTCTTTGATCTGTAAAGAAAGTACAAAGAGGTTCACGACTCCAAGATCAAAAAACGCGTTTTCAACGTCGGTGATCGAGTCCTCCTCTTTAACTCTAGATGAAAGATTTTTCTCAGAAGCTTTTAATAAACCCGCTGGTCGGGACTTTTCAACTTTCTCACTATGTTTTTCCCGTACGCACCGTCGAGTTATCTCAAAACTCCGGGCCAAACTTCAAAGTGATTCAGAATGTATCGGTCATGTATTAAGCACTACTTTGGAGAGGACGTACCACAACTGGTAGTCCCAGATCTCCAAACATTCCCTAATGTCCAATAAATTCAGGTGACGGGTCAAGCATAGCGACCTTAAACAAGCGCTTCGTGGGAGGCACCCCATGCTTATCGTAGTATTGTGTATAAATGAATAATTGTTTTCTTGTTGTGAGGAGGTTTGCCTCTTCCATTACCCGTGTTTTGTGTTTGTGTTGTTAATTGTCCAGGATTGCCCGGATTGTGAAGAACTCTCATGCTTGTATTTTCATCAAGAGTTTCACATCCTCAAGCATTTCCATTTTGGGAATCCAGTATCCAAATCTAATCGACTAACGTTTTATCTTTTGGCACACTTCATAAATGGCCTTAGAATTGCGTAAGAGCCCCTTTCAAAACATCGAGGACGATGTTTAGTTCTAGTATGGGGGGGGTCTTCGATTTGGTTTTGCCTGCAGCCGTTGTCATCACGTAATCCCGTTTTTACCACCAAATTTTTGCAAAAATACCAAAAAAATAAAAAATTAAATTTTTTTTTTAAAATAAGTGTTTTGTCCCAGTTTCGAACTTTCCTTAGTGGTGATGAGAAATAATTGTTGATCGATCGGGTTTTTGTTGTTGAGTCCTAGCTAGTTCCTCAATTGTAGGCTAAGCTTTCACGAGATTAAGAACAAGAATTGGATAGAGTTTGAATATAAAGTTTATGGTGTTAAGCAAGAATTCGTCTCATAACATTATATGAATTAACTTGTGTTATTTTTTCTACCATAAGTTCGAATCCACCTAATCCACACGTGCTGTTTTACTTAAGTCAATCGATGTTTTCAGAAAAAGCTTCAAATTTGGTTCTTGTTTCTTTAAATGCAAGGTTTTGAAGGTAAAAATGCCAAAGAGTAGCAATGGTGAATGAAGTATGTATTGCAAAAAGGCATGAATATTGTAATATTGCCAATGAAAGCTTACTTTATGTTCATTATGGGTGCTAGGAAGATTTTTTTATTGTGTCGTGATATTCTCTACTCGCTAACACGAGGTGGCGGGTTCAACTAAGACGCTTTAGTTCTAGGTATTTGGTTTGTTTGTGTTGGGGATATCTCAACTTGGAAGTAAAGGTCTAGGTGAGGGTTCAAACTTAGAACGATTCTTAGCCATATTAGGAAGAAGGTGTTGATGTGATTTCCCACTACGCTTAGCAACGGGGTGGGTTTTCAAACTAAGAACCCGGTCGTTGGTGTTGTGATATCCTACCAGGGAGCGAGGCCTAGGTAGGTGTTCACTAAAACTAAGCAAAACACTTCCTAGCTTTAAAGAAACTATGAAAATGGATAAAATTTGTTGCAATAGTTCTAATGGTTTAAGATCAAGATACATGTGCCTATAAGTTGTTGCTTTGGTCGTGATTCATTTTGAATTACGAATATGTAAATAAGTTGATCTTTGGTTGAAACGTGCTACTCAACATTCTCAAATCATAATATCCATTTTGGAGTATAAAGTTTCGCAAGTCATAATTATGGAGGGCTATAACATCTAAACTTATATCGACATGATTTGTTTAATTGCCTTGGTTTTGATTAGTGAATAATCTGGGACGAATGAATTATCGGTCAAGGGACGTCCATAGATTATTAAACAGGTAAGACTTCTCATTCTATGATCCCGCCGAGTGGTTTTATTAAAATTAAAGGATGTCACAACAAAGTGGTTAAGAAAAAGAAATAGAAAAATCCAAAAATAGTAGGGAATAGTAGTGCACAAATTAAAAATAATTGTTTTGAAAACGGGATTTGTCAAAAACTATTTATTCTTTGTTTCCCTTGACGAAACCTCTTTGCTACCTTTTGAGGTAATTAGTCGGGAGTTCATAAATTATCTTGTTTTCTTGAGGTGTTTTATTCATAAACATTGCGTGAGGACCACGGAATTACCTTAGTATGAGGGGATTTTGATATGTGTTTAATTTTAACATACTTTTTCCACTATTAGATCGGACCTAAATGAACAATAAAAAACATACACAAAAAATACATTTATATTTGTTTGTTTGCTTTTGTTATTGTGACAGGGAAATGGATATTCAAGAAATGAGCAAAAAGAAAACCAAAGACATAATAAAATCCAGCACGGAGTGGGATAATAGGGCCAAAGGTCAAAAGTCATCAAAATGTAGATATACACTTAGGGGGCTAAAAATGCCAAGTCTAAAAATTGTATACAAAGTTATATGAATGGGAGGACCAAAACTGCCAACCGGGCAGAGATTACTATTAAGTTATTAGGATCTTACAGGGGACCAAACTGCCAAACTTGCCCTAATAGCCCTCTTTTCCCGCCCCAACAAAAAACCCAGTTACCTTACTTTTATGTACTCCGCATACATCTTCCCTGCAACACCCTAGGCTAAAATCATTTCTTCCTCCCTACTACCCCCCCCCCCAAGTTGTATAAATGCCCCATGTTGGCAATCCCTATCCGTTCACCTAAAGCTTTTTCAGATATGGCTGAGATTGTTTCTCCAAAGAACCAAAAAGAAATCAAAGGCTGGGGATTTACTTAATTTCTCCCACCAACAAGCTCACTTGTTTTTATCTCTACAAGATGCACATAGTTGCAAGAGGAAGACTTGGCTATATAATAGTGCTTTTTGTAAGCCTTGAACAAAAAAACCTAGTTTAATTTGGAATATAACTTAGTTTAATTTAAGTCATTTACAGCTTTTTAAAAACCCTTTTTTCAGTTTTGTAAACTTTTAAAGTTTTAAATGCAAGGTTTGAAGTTTTTAAAGTCAATTTACATTACCAGTGTTAAGGTCTTAATCATATTGTTTTGTGTTTATATAAGTTCTCTTCTCAAAGCATTCTCATATGCTGTTTTCATTAGTAAAAAATAAAGGATAAGTAGTATTAGAGAAATCACAAATATCACTATCAAAATTTACCTTAGCTTATGTTTTGGATGTTAAGCAAGTTTCTGAATGGGCTGATGGACTCTTACTAGCTTGTTGTTTATATATTGATAGAGCTTGTAGATTCTCTGTTTTAACCAATGTTTTGAGGCAAGGTGTGTAAGTTTTTCTAATGTTATTCTGCTTATTGTTCTTATTTTTCTGCAGAACTGTTTAAGTGCTTATTTGCTTTTTTGCTTGTTGATAAGGGTGTTGTATTACTTGCTACTTTAGTTCTGATGGTTCACTTGGTTTAAAATGTTAGTTATAAGTTATTACTGGCTAGTTCACTTTTGAGCAGTTTTAACTTAAATCTACCTAGTACTAACTCCAAGTTAGTATGGGCTCAGTTCATTTTCTTGGTTGTCAAAAAGGTTGCAGTTACTTACTTACTACTAGCAGTTGTATTTTCCACTAACAGTATTAACTTACACTAGCAGTACTAACTTAAGTTAGTACTGTCAGTTAAAACTGTTAGTATTGTTTGTTAATTTTAGCTTATCAGCTTATTATTTCAGCTTGTTTAAGATTTCCTTAGCTTTTTAGAGTAGATTAAACCATTTTCCTTTACTGTTTGCTTATTTAAGCTTCTTTTCCTTTTTAAAGATTTCTCAACAGTTTATCAGTTTTAGTTTTCTAGCTTATTTATTGATTCGTAGTTTTACATACACGTAAAATAATATACTTATAGAGAAATTAAGGAAATCCCCAAGTATCCCTTGAACAATTCCACTCACAAAGATATATATATATAATACGTATGTTTGACCGGGCAAGTATGATCACCCGGGTCGTTTTCCCCAATGACTCGTGCAATGGAAACCTCGTTTAAGTTTGGATCCTGATTTGAATAAGAAAAGAGATATTTTTGATTTAATTATACTACTAAAATTAAAGGCACAATAAAACAACTAATTAACAAATTAAACTAATTATGAAAGTAAATAAAATGCGACATTTAAGAAAGCAAATGCAATTTAAATCTTAAAATTATAAACTAAATTCCCAATTCTAAATTAATGCTAAAGAAAATTTTAGGAAAATTAAAAATATTTTTTAAAGGCTTTTTGGGTTTTATATGAATTAAACACTAATTAATCTAAATTAATTCCTAAAAATATAAAACTTAAACTAAAAATTCTATAAAAATACTTTTTATAAAGAGAAAATTGCAGAAAATTAATTTTATTAAAAGCCCCTAATTTTAAACTATTTATTAAAAACTAATTTAACTAATTAAACTAAAAAAAACTTAATTTATTATTTATAAAAAAAACTATTTTTATAAAACTTAAACTAAAACCAAACAAACACATGGGCCGAAAGTGACACAAATCAAAATTGAGGGTAGGCGGCCAAACATTTATGTTTTATAAAAAACACAAAGTTTGATCACTTGACAGAAATAGTCCCTGGACTTAGGATTAACGAGACTTAACAATCAAACTATATAGGACTAAATCTGAGTAACTAACTAAGGGATATTATTGCATTAACAGGACTAAATGTGAACTGTAACTACAGAAAAACTATAAAAACAAGCAAGATTGGGCCCCTAGAACATCTTACATCCATACAAATCAGCATCCTTTTTATATTAACAGCCTTTTTCAACAGAATTTAAAGCTAAATCTATTTGAAACTCAATTTTTTACTTATTAAAATAAAGCTAAATATGCTTATTAGCTATAAAGCTCTAGCAGTTGTATTCCAACTCTTACTTCAAACTAATAAAGCAAAGGCAAAACTCTTAAAGCACTTGACGTTTTTACTACTCTATATAAAAATCCACTTATCAAACTTATTTAGCAATGCAAACAGCTTATTCTAACTCTAATGAAAACTTAACCGCTTATTAAGTAAAAGGAATAGAAACAAATGTAAAAACTTATTTAAAAGCTTTAACTAGTGTGTACCTTAGCTTTCCAGCTAGATCAGGGAATAGCTTAACTGGCTTATTATGGCTTATGGCTTAAATCCCTTTAAGCTTTATCGAAACAACAACAATCCTAAAAACTAACTTGTGCTAATCCATAGCTCTAACCCCTTGATACCATAGCAGCCATCCAATTCCAATAGGTATCAAGTCTTCATCGAATGAACAGCAAACACAAACACAAATTCTTTGACAGATTTTAAATGAGACACAAATTAATATGAAATAAATCTTTTATTAAAACTGAAATAAAGTTTATTACAATACGAAATGAAATAACATTAAATTGAAATTACATAAAAACTACTAACAACTTGAATTAAACTAAAAAAATAAACTAAAAATTAACCACTAAAAATTATTATCCCCTTATTGCTGGAATGATAGGGGTATTTATACCCGAAGCTCCATCTTCTCGATCCTTCTTTTCTCTTTCATCTTGGCCCTCCATCTCTTCTCTCTCCTTGTAAGCCGTAGGATTTAATAGGTATGTATAACCCGGATCATTGACGTGGCTTGGTGTGTTAGATGTGTGAGTGTAAACACTCACACACGTCACATCATCCAATCATTTCTTTCCATTTTGCCAGGGTGGAATGGTTTAGGTTTATGATTGATAGTGATGGATGGGTTACGGGTTGTGAGGGGGTCATTAACCCTATGGTTAATTTGGATTGGGGTGAGTGGTTAACGAACTAGGGTTCTTGGTGTGTTCTTGAGTTGTTCGTGTGTGTGTGAGTGAGGTTTGATCTCATTTGGGTAAAAATGAGTAACAGTAACTGTGAATGGGGTATAAGTTAAACCGGTTTGGTCGGGTTAGGGGTTCGGGTTATAATTGGGTAATTGGGTTAGGGGTTTGGTTGTGATTGGTTGAGAGGGAATCCATGGGTAGATTTGACCCGGGTCTATGACCCGCGCTTTTTGTATCTTTGAGATAATTACATAACCGGCCCTTGTGTTTGGCAAGACCCATTTCAAGCTTATAAACAACTTTGGCCAATTGCAAAAACAGCCCTTGTGTTTATAAAAACAATGGAATGGGGTTTTGGTTGACTGTGGTTTAGCTGCAGTTGACTGTAGAAGGCTGAGGCATGATTTCTCTGGCTTCGGCTTTGATTTCTTTAGCTTCTTGATCACTCATCCGTTCTCGTGTTCGTTTTTGACTGATTTCTTGCAATATTTGACATATCCATACCTGCACACATAAAACTCAGATACAAGCACATTTTTGCCATTTTTGATCCGTTTTGGGTTTATTTGGGCCTTTTTAAGCATAAATAGATATGTGTAATCTACAGGAGGCAAAAATAATATCGTCAACATAGATTTGTACCAGTAATATGTCTTTGCCTTCTCTCCTGATGAATAATCTAGGATCAACGGTGCCTTTTTAGAACTTCTAGGAGAGTAGAAACGATGAGAGCAAATCATACCAAGCTATGGAGCTTGTTTCAAACTGTAAAGGGCTTTCTTAAGCTTGTACACATGGATGGGATTCTCTGGATCTATAAACCTTTCTAGTTGACTAACATAGATCTCCTCATGCAATATACCATTCAAGAACGCGGTCTTCACATCCATTTGATAGACGATCATGTTTATATGAGCAGCGAATGCAATAAAGATACGGA